>CAKJTW010000709.1:0-23722 GCA_917880005.1 Nanger dama
TGGGGATAGGGATAGGTTTAGTGTTAGCGTTACTGTTAGGAGTTAGGGTTAGAAGAGGTTTATCTTTAGGGTTAGGGCTGGAATATGGTTAGGGTTAGGGTTAGGTTAGAGTTAAGGTACAGTTAGGGTTAGTGTTGGGGTTGGGGTTAGGGTTAGGGTTAGGGGCTAGGGTTAGGGTTAGCTTTGGATTAGGGTTAGGGTTAGGGTTAGTGTTTAACGTTAGGGTTAGAGTTAGGGTTAGGGTTTAGGGATATTGTTATGGTTAGTGTTAGGGTTAGGGATTTTGCTTATGGTTAGTGTTAGTGTTAGGGTTTGGTTTTAGGTTAGGGTTAGCGTTAGGGTTATGGTTATGGTTTGGGCTAGGGGTATTTTTAGGACTAGGGCTAGTGCTAGGATTAGGGATAAGGCTAGGTTTAGGGCTAGGGTTAGGGTTAGTGTTTAGTGTTCAGGTTAAGGTTAGAGTTAAGGGTAGGGATAGGGCTAGGGGTTAGGTTTAGGGTTAGGGATAGTTTTAGGGTTAAGGTTAAGGTAGGGATTAGGGTTTGAGTTAGGGTTAGGGTTTGGAGTTAGGGTTAGGGGAAAGCGTTTAGGCCTAGAATATGTGTTAGAGTTAAAGTTACGGTTAGGGTTAGAGTTATGCCTAGGGCTAGGGTTAGGGTTTTGGTAGGGTTAGGTAGGGTCGGCTTTGGGGTTAGGTTTATGGTTTGTTAAGCATTACAATTAGGTTTATTGTTAGCGTTAGAGTTAGGGTTAGGGGTTTTGGTTTGGGTTAGGGTTAGGGTTAGGTTTAGGGGTTAGGGTTTGGTTAGGGTTAGGGTTCGGGTTAGGGGTTAGGGGTTTGGTTTAGGGTTACTGTTAGGGTTAGGGTTTCCATTACTCATAGATTTAAGGTTAGAAGAGGTTTAGGGTTAGGGATAAGGCTAGGGGTTGGGGTTAGTGTTAGTTTTAGGGTTAGGGTTTGGTTTAGGGTTAGGGTTAGGGTTAGAGTTAGGGTTTAGGGTTTGTGTTAGGGTTAGGGTCAGGGTCAGGGTCAGGGTGTAGGTTTAGGGTTAGCGTTAGGGTTAGGGTTAGGGTTGGGGTTAGAGTTAGGGTTAGGGTTAGGGTTAGGGGTTTGGGTTAGGGTTAGGGTTAGGGCTTAGGATTAGGATTAGGGTTAGGGTTAGGGTTTGGTTTGCGTTTAGGGGTGAGTTTGGGGTTAGGGTTGGGATAGGGGTTTGGGTAAGAGTTGGGATTGTGGTTGGGTTTACTGTTGGGGTAGGGGCTAGGGTTAGGGTTAGGGTTGGGGGTTAGGGTTAGGTTAGGGTTAGGGTTATGTTTAGGGGTTAGGGTTAGGTTTAGCATTAAGGTTTAGGGTTAGGGTTAGTGTTAGGGTTAGAGTTAGGTTAGGGTTAGCGTTAGGGTTAGGATTTAGGGTTAGGGTTAGGGTTTGGGTTAGGGGATTTGCTTATGGTTAGGGTTAGTGTTAGGTTTTGGTTTTAGGTTAGGGTTAGGGTTAGGGTTAAGGTTCGGGCTAGGGATACGTTTAGGACTAGGGCTGTTGCTATGGCTAGGGCTATGGCTATGGCTAGGGTTAGGGTTAGGGTTGGGGTTTAGTGTTATGGTTAAGGTTAGAGTTAAGGGTAGGGATACGTTTAGGGCTTAGGGTTAGGGTTAGCGATAGTGTTAGGGTTAAGATTAGGGTAGGGATTAGGGTTAGGATTATGGTTAGGGTTTAGGGTTAGGGTTAGGGGAAAGAGTTTAGGCTTAGGATATGTGTTAGAGTTAAAGTTAGGGTTAGGGTTAGAGTTAGGCCTAGGGCTAGGGTTAGGGTTAGTGTAGGGTTAGGTTATGGTTGGCGTTGGGGTTAGGTTTAGGGTTAAAGTTATCATTACAGTTAGCTTTATCATTAGGGTTAGGGTTAAGGTTAGGGGTTGGGATTAGGGTTAGGATTAGGGTTGGGGTAGGGTTTAGTGTTAGGTTTAGGGTTAGGGTTAGGGTTAAAGTTGGTGTTAGGGTTAGGGTTGGGGGTTGGGGTTAGGGTTAGGGTTGGGGTTAGGGTTAGGGTTGGGGGTTAGGGTTAGGGTTAAGGTTGGGGTTAGGGTTAGGGTTGGGGTTTGGGTCATGGTTAGGGTTGGGGTTGGGGTTAGGGTTAGGGTTGGGGTTAGGATTAGGGTTAGGGGTGGGGTTAGGGTTATTTAGGGTAAAGGTTAGCATTACTCTTAGGTTTAGGATTGGAAGAGGTTTAGGGTTAGGGTTACGGTTGGGGTTAGGTTTAGGTGTTTTGGTTAGGGTTACGGTTATGGTTAGGGTTAGGGTTAGGGGTTAGTGTTCGGGTTAGGGTTAAGGGTTAAGGTTACGGTTAGTGTTAGCGTTACTCTTAGGTTTAGGGTTAGAAGAGGTTTAGGTTTATGGTTAGGATTAGGATTAGGGTTAGGGTTAGGGGTTTGGTGGTTTGGTTAGGGTTAGCGTTAGGTTTAGGGTTAGAATTTGGTTTAGGGTTAGGGTTCGGGTTAGGGTTAGGGTTTGATTTAGGGTTAGTGTTAGGGTAGGGGTTAGGGTTAGGTTTAGGGTTAGGGTTTGGTTTAGGGTTAGGGTTAGGGTTAGAGTTAGGGTTTAGGGTTAGGGTTATGGTTGGGGGTTAGGTTTAGGGTTGGTATTAGGGTTAGGGTTAGGGTTAGTTTTAGGGTTAGGGTTAGGGTTAATGTTAGCGTTTAGGGTTAGTGTTAGGTTTATGGTTAGGTTAGGATTAGGGTTAGGGTTAGGGTTACGGGTTTTGGTTAGGGTTAGAGTTAGTGGTTAGTGTTACGGTTAGGGTTAGGGGTTAGGGTTAAGGATATAGTTATTGGTTAGGGTTAGTGTTAGGGTTAGGTTAAGGGTTAAGTTTTGGTTTAGGGGTATGGTTAGGGTTAGGGATTAGAGGTAGTGGTAGGGAATGGGTTGGAGTTAGTGTTAGATTTGAATTGGGTTAGTGTTAGTGTTAGGGTTAGGGTTTAGGGTTAGGGTTATTGTTAATTGAAGGGTAGGGTTAGGGTTTAGGTTTAGGGTTAGGGATAGGTTTAGTTTTATTGTTAGGGTTGGGGTTAGGGTTATTTTCATGCTTAGGCTTAGGGTTGGGGTTAGTGTTAGGGTTAGCATTAAGGTTATGGTTAGGGTTTGGTTAGGATTAGGGATGGGGTAAGGTTAGGGGTATGGGTTGGGGTTAGGGTTAGGGTCTGGGTTAGGGTAGGCTTAGGGTTAGGGGTTAGTTTTAGGGTTTAGGGTTTAGGGTTAGAGTTAAGGGTAGAGGTAGGGTTAAGCCTAAGGATAGGGTTAGGCCTAGGGCTAGTGCTAGGGCTATGGTTAGGGCTAGGCTATGGTTAGGGTTAGGGTTAGGGACTAGGTTTAGGTTTAGGGTTAGGTTTTAGAGTTAGGGTTAGGTTTCGGGTTAGTGTTAGGTTTAGGGGTAGGGTTAGGGTTGGTATTAGGGTTAGGGTTAGTTTTAGTTGTTAGGGTTAGGGTTAGTGTTAACGTTTAGGGTTAGGGTTAGTTTTAGGGTTAGGGTTACGGGTTTTGGTTACGGTTAGGGTTAGTTGGGGTTGGGGTTAGGGTTAGGGGTTAGTGTTAGGGATAGAGTTATTGGTTAGGGTTAGTGTTAGGGTTAGGTTAAGGGATAGGGTTTGGTTTAGGGTTAGGGTTAGGTTTAGGGTTAGGGGTTAGGGGTAGTGATAGGGAATGGGTTGGAGTACTGTTAGGTTTAGGATTAGGTTAAGGTTAGTGTTAGGGTTAATGTTTAGGGTTAGGTTTATTGTTAAGTTAAGGGTAGGGTTAGGGTTTAGGTTTAGGGTTAGGGATAGGGTTAGTGTTAGTGTTAGGGTTGGGGTTAGGGTTAGGTTCATGCCTAGGCTTAGGGTTAGGGTTAGTGTTAGGGTTAGCGTTAAGGTTATGGTTAGAGTTTGGTTAGGAATAGGGGTAGGGTAAGGTTAGTGGTATGGGTTGGTGTTAGGGTTAGGGTTTGTGTTAGGGTTGGGTTAGTGTTAGGGTTAGGGTTAGTTTTAGAGTTTAGGTTTTAGGGTTAGGGTTAAGGGTAGAGGAAGGGTTAGGCTTAAGGATAGGGTAGGCCTAGGGCTAGTGCTAGGGCTATGGCTAGGGCTAGGCTACGGTTAGCGTTAGGGTTAGGGATTAGGTTTAGGGTTAGGGTTAGGTTTTAGAGTTGGGGTTAGGGTTCGGGTTAGTGTTAGGGTTAGGGTTAGTGTTGGTATTAGGGTTAGGGTTAGGGTTAGTTTTAGGTGTTAGGGTTAGGGTTAGTGTTAACATTTAGGGTTAGGGTTAGGGTTACGGGTTTTGGTTATGGTTAGGGTTAGTGTTAGGGTTGGGGTTAGTGTTAGGGTTAGGGTTAGAGGTTAGTGTTAGGGATAGAGTTATTGGTTAGGGTTAGTGTTAGGGTTAGGTTAAGGGATAGGGTTTGGTTTAGGGTTAGGGTTAGGTTTAGGGTTAGGGGTTAGGGGTAGTGATAGGGAATGGGTTGGAGTACTGTTAGGTTTAGGATTAGGTTAAGGTTAGTGTTAGGGTTAATGTTTAGGGTTAGGTTTATTGTTAAGTTAAGGGTAGGGTTAGGGTTTAGGTTTAGGGTTAGGGATAGGGTTAGTGTTAGTGTTAGGGTTGGGGTTAGGGTTAGGTTCATGCCTAGGCTTAGGGTTAGGGTTAGTGTTAGGGTTAGCGTTAAGGTTATGGTTAGCGTTTGGTTAGGATTAAGGGTATGGAAAGGTTAGGGGTATGGGTTGGTGTTAGGGTTAGGGTTTGGGTTAGGGGTTGGGTTAGGGTTAGAGTTAGTTTTAGGGTTTAGGGTTTAGGGTTAGGGTTAAGGGTAGAGGAAGGGTTAGGCTTAAGGATAGGGTAGGCCTAGGGCTAGTGTTAGGTCTATGGCTAGGGCTAGGCTACAGTTAGCGTTAGGGTTAGGGATTAGGTTTAGGGTTAGGGTTAGGTTTCAGAGTTAGGGTTAGGGTTCGGGTTAGTGTTAGGGTTAGGGTTAGATTTGGTATTAGGGTTAGGGTTAGGGTTAGTTTTAGGTGTTAGGGTTAGGGTTAGTGTTAGCGTTTAGGGTTTGGGTTAGGTTTAGGGTTAGGTTAGGGTTAGGGTTAGGGTTAGGGTTATGGGTTTTGGTTAGGGTTAGGGTTAGGGTTAGGGGTAGGGGTTAGGGTTAGGGATAGAGTTATTGTTTAGGGTTAGTGTTAGGGTGAGGTTAAGAGTTATGGTTTGGTTTAGGTTTAGGGTTAGGGTTAGTGTTAAGGTTAGGGGTTAGGGGTAGTGGTAAGGAATGGGTTGGGTTAGGGTTAGGGTTGGGGTTAGTGTTATGGTTGCGTTTTGGGGTTAGGGTTAGGTATGGTTTTAGGGTTAGGTTTAGGGTTAGCGTTAGGTTTAGGGGTTAGGGTTAGGTTTGAGGCTTAGTGTTAGGGTCAGTGTTAGAGTTAGGGTTAGGGTTAGGGGTTGGGATTAGGGTTAGGGTCAGGGGTTTTGGTTAGGGTTAGGGTTTGGTTTTGGGTTTGGGGTTTAGGGTTAGGTTTAGGTTAGGGTTACGGTTCGGGTTAGGGTTATGGTTAGGGTTAGGGTTAGGGGTTTTGCTTAGGGTTAGGGTTAGTGTTAGGGTTTGGTTTAGGGTTAGGGTTAGGATTAGGGTTAGGGTTAGGGTTAGGGTTATGGTTTGGGCTAGCGATATGTTTAGGACTAGGGCTAGTGCCAGGGCTACGGCTAGGGCTAGGTTAGGGTTAGTGTTTTGTGTTATGGTTAGGGTTATAGTTAAGGGTAGGGATAGGGTTAGCAGTTAGGGTTAGGGTTAGGGATAGTGTTAGGGTTAAGGTTATGGTTAGGGATTAGGGTTAGGGTTAGGGTTAGTGTTTAGGGTTAGGGTTAGGGAAAGAGTTTAGGCTTAGGATATGTGTTAGGGTTAAAGTTAGGGTTAGGGTTAGAGTTAGGCCTAGGGCTAGGGTTAGGGTTATGGCAGGGTTAGGGAAGAGTTGGCATTGGGGTTAGGTTTATTGTTAAGGTTAGCGTTATTATTTGGCATTGTTACGGTTAGGGTTAGGGTTAGGGTTAGGGTTTAGGGTTAGGCTTAGGAGTTAGGATTAGGGTTAAGGTTAGGGTAGGTGTAGGATTTAGGGTTAGGATTGGGGTTAGGTTTAAGGTTGGTGTTGGTGTTAGGATTAGGGTTGGGTTTGGGGTTAGGGTTAGGGTTGGGGTTAGGTTTTGGGTTAATGTTAGGGTTAGGGTTAGGGTTAGGGTTAAGGTTGGGGTAGGGTTAGGTTTGGGGTTGGGGTTAAGGTTGGGATTGGGGTTCGGGTTAGGGTTGGGGTTGGGGTTAAGGTTGGGGTTAGCGTTGGGGTTAGGGTTACGGTTAGGGTTAGGTTGGGTTTAGGGTTAGGGTTGGGATTGGTGTTAGGGTTAGGGTTGGGGTTATGGTTAGGGTTGGTGTTAGGGATAGGGTTAGGGTTAGAGTTAGGTTTAGGGTTTAGGTTTAGGATTAGAGTTAGGATTTAGGGTTAGGGTTAGGTTTAGGGTCAGGGTCAGGGTGAGGATCACGGTCAGAGTCAGGTTCAGGTTTTTGGTTTAAGTTTAACATTAGGGTTAGCGTTAGGGATAGGGTTAGGGTTAGGGTTCAGGGTTAAGGTTAGGTTTCGTGGTTAGGGTTAAGGGTTAGGGTAAGGTTAGGTTTAGTGTTGTGGTTGGGGTTAGGTTTGTCGTTGGGGTTAGGGTTAGGGTTAGGATTAAGGTTAGGATTAGGTTTAGGGTTCGGTTTAGGGTTAGGGCTAGGGTTAGGTTTAGCATAGGGTTAGGGTCAGGTTTCGGTTAAGCTTAGGATTAGGGTTAGCGTTCAGGGTTAGGGTTAGAGTTCTGGTTTAGAGTTAGGGTTTCAGAAAGTGTTAGGGTTAGGGTTAGGGTCGGTTATGGTTAGGGTTAAGGTTAATGCTAGGGCTAGGGCTAGGCCTATGGTTATGGTTAGTGTTAAGTTTAAGGGTAGGGTTAGGGCTTGTGGTTAGGTTTGGGATTGGGTTGGGGTTATGTTTAGGATTTAGAGTTTAGAGTTATGGCTAGGGTTAGGGTTAGGGCTAGTGCTAGGGTTAAATCTAGGCCTAGGGCTAGGGTTAGGGCTTGGGCTAGGACTAGGGTTAGGGTTAGGATTGGGTGAGTTTTCGGGTTAACGTTAAGGGTAGGGGTAGGGTAGGGGTTAGGTTTAGGTTAGGGTTAGGTGTAGGGGTAGGTTTGGGTTAGGTTTAGGGTTAAGGGTGGGGGTAGAGGTATGGTTGGGTTATGTTTAGGTTTAGACGAGTTAGTGTTAGTGTTAGGGTTCGATTAGGGTTACGGTTAGGGTTAGGGTTAGGGTTATGGTTACAGTTAGAGTTAGGGTTAGGGTTAGGGTTAGGGTTCAATGTTAGGTTTTGAGTTAGGGTTAGGGGTTAGGGTTAGGGTTATGGTTAGTTTTAGGGTTAGGGTTAGGTTTGTGTTTAGGGTCAGACTGAGGGTTAGGGATCAGGGATTTGAGAATGGGTTAGGGTTAGGGTTAAGGGTAGGGTTAGAGATTGAGGTTAGTGTTATGGTTAGGGTTAGGTTTGGATTAGTGTTAGGGTTAGGGTTAATGCTAGTGCTAAATACTAACCCTTTCACTAACCTTAACCCAATCCTAACCCTAACTCAAACCACAACAGATACCCCTACCCCTACCCCAACCCCTACCCCTAACCCTAAACCTTAAACCTTAACCCTAAACCTAACCCAACTCCAACACTAACCCTAATCCTTACCCTCTCCCTAGGCCTAACAATAACCCTAACCCTATCCCTATACCCTGAACCCTGACCGTAACCCTAACCCTAACCCAACCCTAACCCTAACACTACCCCTAACCCTACCCCTACCCCTAACCCCTAACCCTAACACTGAGCCAAACCCTAACCATAAGCCCTAACCCTAACCCTAACCCTAAACCCTAACCCTAACCCTAACCCTAATCCCTAACCCTAACACTAACCCTAAACACTAACTGTAACCCTAACCATAACGCAAACCTAACACTAAACCTAACCCTAATCCCTAATCCTAACTCTAATCCTAACCCCAACCCCAACCCTAACCCTAACCATATCCTAACTATAACCTAACCCTAACGCAAACCCTATTCTAACCATAACCCTAAACCTAAACCTCTTCTAACCATAATCCTAACAGTAATGCTAACCTTAATCCTATCCCTAACCCCAACCGCAATCCTAAACCTAAACCTATCCTAATCCAAAGCATAACCCTAACTGTAAACCTAACAGCAACCCTAACACTAACACTAAACCTAACCTTAACCCTAACTCTAAAATAACCTAACCCTAACCCTAACCCTAAACCTTAACCCTAAACCTAAACCTTAACCCTAACCCTAGTCTAGCCCTAGCCCTACCCCTAGCACTCGCCATAGGCCTAACCCTATCTTTAGGTCTAACCCTACCCCTAACATTAACCCTAACCATAAACACTAAACTCTAACCCTAAAACTAACCCTAACCCTAACTCAAACCTAACCCAAAACCTAACCCAAATCCGCAACCCATAAGCCTACACTTACCCCTACTCCTAACCCTAACCAAACCCTAACCGTAACACTAACGCTAACCCTAACACTAACCCTAACCCTAACAATAACCCTAAACCTAATCTTAATGCTAACCCTAACCCCAACCCTAACACTAACCCTATCACTAACCTTAACCCCAAACCCTAACCCTAACCCTAAACCCTAACCCTAACCCTAAACCCTAAGTCCTAACCCTAGAAAACCCTAACCCTAACCCAACCCTAACCCAAACCCTAACCCTAACCCCAACCCGTGCCCCTGACCTTACCCCTACTTCTACCCCTAACCCTTACCAAACCCTAACCCAAACCCTAAAGCTAACCAAATACTAACTCTATCCCTAACCCTACCCTAAACTTAATCCTAACCCTAACCCTAACCCTAAACCCAATCCTAACACTAACTCTAACACTAACACTAACCCTATCCCTAACCCTAACCCTAAACCCTAACCTAACCCTAACCAAAACACCAACCATACCCTAACCCTAACCCTAACCCTAACACTAGCCTAACAATAACCCTAACCCTAAACCCTAACCCTAACACTAACCCTAACCCAATCTTAACCCTAACCCTAACTCCAACGCATACCCCTACCCCTAACCCCTAACCCTAACCCTAACCCTATCCCTAAACCCTAACTCTAACCCTAACCTTAAACACTAACCCTAACCCTAACCATAACCCAAAGCTAACCCTAACCCTAGCCCTTAACCCTAACCCTAACCCCAACCCCAAACTAACCCTAACCGTACCTTAACTCTAACCTAACCCTAACCCTAACCCTATTCTAACCCTAACTCTAAACCTAAACCTCTTCTAACCCTAACCCTAACAGTAACGCTAACCCTAATCCTATCCATATCCCCAAACCCAACACTAAACCCTAACGCTAACCCTAACCCTAACCCTAAACTCTAATCCTAAGTCTAACCTTAGCCCTAGCCTTACCCTATCCTTAGCCCTAGCACTAGCACCAGCCCTGCGCCTAACTCTATCCTTAGGCCAAATCCTACCCCTACCCTTAATGCTAACCCTAAACCCTAAACCCTAACCCTAAACCAACCCTAACCCTAACCCTAAACCTAACCCCAACCCAAACACTTACCCTTACTCTTACCCCTACACCTAACCCTAACCAAACCCTAACCCTAAGCCTATCGCTAACCTTAACCCTAACCCTAACCCCAACCCTAACACTAACCTTAATATTAACACTAACCCTAACACTAACCTTAACCCTAAACACTAACCCTAACCCTAAACCCTAACCCTAACCCTAACCCAACCCTAACTTTACCCTAACCCAAACTCCAACACATACCCCTACATCTAACCCTACTCCTACCCCTAACCCCTAACCCTAACCCCTGACCAAAACCCTGACCCTAAACCCTAACCCTAACCCTAACCCTAAACGTTAAACCTTAAAACTAATGCTATCCCAACTCTAACCCTAACCCTAACCCTATCCCTTACACTAACTCTATCACTAAACACTAAACCCTAACGCTAACCCTAACGCTAAACACGAACCCTAACCCAAATCCTTAGAAACCCCAAACCTAACCGTAACCCTAACCCCAACCCATTCCCCTACCCCTACACTGAACCCCAACCGTAACCATTAACCTAACCCTAACCCCTAACCCTAACACAAGCCTTAACCCTAACCCGAAAACCTAACTCTAAAACTAACCCTAACCTTAACCCTAATTCTAACCCTAACCGTAACTCTGACGCTAACCCTGACTGTAACCGTAACCCTATCCCAAACCCTCACTCGTCTAACCCTAACCCTAAAACTACCCCTACCCCTAACCCTATCCATAACCCTAACCCTAACCCAACCCTAAACCTAACCTCAACCCTAACCCTAACTCTTCCAACCCTTACCTTACCACTAATCCTATGAATAACCCTAACCCTAACCCTATCACTAAACCCTAATCCCTAACCCTAACCCTAACCCTAAACACTAACCCTAACCCTAACCATAATCCAAACCTAACCCTAACCCCTATCCCTAACCCTAACCCTAACCACAACCCCAACCCTAACCCTAAACATACCCTAACCCTAACCTACCCCTAACACTAACCACTAAACCTAAATCTCTTCTAACCCTAACTCTAACAGTAACGCTAACCCTAATCCTATCCTTAACCCCAAACCGACACCTAAACCTAAACTTACCCTAAGCCTCAACCTATCCCTAACCGTAAATCTAAGCCCAACTCTAACACTAAAACTAACACTAACCCTATCCCTGACCCTACCCCTAACCCTAACCCTAACCCTAACCCTAACCTAGCCCTAACCCTACCCCCAGCACTAGCCCTAGCCCTAACCTTATCCTTAGGGCCTAACTCAAACCTACATTTAACCTTAACCCTAAACCCCAAACTCTAACCCTAAAACAAACCCTAACCCTAACCCAATCCTAACCCAAACCCTAATCCTAAACGCAACCCATACCCCTACACTTACTCCTACCCCTACCCCTAACCCTAACCAAACCCTAACCCTAACCCTAACACTAAACCTAACCCTAACCCTAACACTAACGCTAAACAAAATCCTAACCCCAACACCAACCCTAACACTAACACTAACCCGAACCCTAACTCTAACTCAAAAACCTAACCCTAACCCTAAACCCTAAGCCTAAACCTAACCATAGCCTAGCCCTAGCCCTACCCCAAGCCCCAGCCCTAGGCCTAACCCTTTCCTTAGGCCTAACCCTACTTCTACCTTTAACCCTAACGCTAAACTCTAAACTCTAACCCTAAGACTAAACCTAACCCCAACCCAAACCCTAACCCCAGCACCTACAATAACTCTAACCGTACCCTAACCATAACCCTAACCCTAACCCTATTCTAACCCTAATCATATAACGAAACCTCTTCTAACCCTAACCCTAACCATACCCTAAACCTAACCCTTATCCTATCCCTAACCCCAACCCCAAACTTAAACCCAAACCTACACTAACACTAAACCTAAACCTAACCCTAAGTCTAACCCCAACTTTAAGCCTAACCCTAACACTAACACTAACCCTAACAATAACCCTAAACCCTAACCCTAAACCTAACCCTAACCCCCCACCCCAACCCTAAACCCTAACCCTAACTCTAACCCCAACCCTAAACCCTAACCCTAACCCTAAAACTAATCCTATCCCTAACCTAATCCTAATACTAACCCTAAATTCTAACCCTTTCACTAACCTTAACCCAATCCTAACCCTAATCCTAACTCCAACCCATACCCCTACCCATACCACTACTCCTAACCCCTAAACCTAACCCTAGCCCCTAATCCTAACACTAACCCTAAACCTAACACTAAACCCTATCCCTAACCCTATCCCTAACCTAACCCTAACCCTAATACCCTAAACCTAACCCTAACTTTATTCTAATGCTAACCCTAAACCTAAACCTCTTCTACACTCAACCTAACAGTAATGCTAACCCTAACCCTAACCCTAACACCAAACCCAACCCTAACCCTAAACCCTAACCCTAACACTAACCCTAAACCCTAACCCTTAATCTAACCATAGCCAGAGACCTAGCCCTAGCCCCAGCCCCAGGACTGGCCCTAGCCCTATTCCTATCTCTAGCCTTAATCCTAACCCTAACTCTTACACTAACCCAAACCCTTACACTCAACCCACACCCAAGCCCAAGCCCCAGCCCCAGCCCTAGCCCTAGCCCTAGCCCCAACCATAACCCTTACCCTAAGCCTAAACACTAAACCCCAAACCCAACCCAAACCTAACTCTAAACCTAACATTAAATAAAACATCAACCCCTACCCAACCCCTACCCTTAACCCTAACCCAACCCTAACCCTAACCCTAACCTTATCCCTTACCCTAACTCTATCACTAAACCCTAAACTCTAACACTAACACTAACCCTAACCCTAAACACTAACCCTAACCCTAATCCTTACCCAACCCTAAACCTAACCATAATCCTAACCCCAACCCATTCCCCTACCCCTACCCGTACACCGAACCCTAACCCTAAACCCTAACCTAACCCTAACCCTAACCATAACTGATACCCCTAACAGAAACCTTAACACTAACCCTAAACCCTAACACCAACCCTAAACCTAACCGTAACCCCTAACCCTAACCTTAACCCTAAACCTAATCCTAACCCTAACTCTAACCCCAAACCTAACCGTAACCGTAACACTATCCCTAACCCTAACCCTAAAACTAATTCGTCTAAACTTAACCCTAAACATACCCCTACCGCTAACCTTATCCCTACCCCTAAACCTAACCATAACCACAACACCTAACCCTACCTCTAATCTTAACCCTAACCCTAAACCTAAACGTCTTCGAATCCTAACCCTAACAGTAATGCTAACCCTAATCCTATCCCTAACTCCAACCCCAACCCTAAACCTAAACCTACCCTAAACCTAAACCTAACCTCAACCCTAGCCCTAACCCTAACACTAACACTAAATATGACCCTAAACCTAACACTAAACCCTAACCCTAACCCTAAATCCTAACCCTAACTCTAACCCTAACACTAATCCTAACCCTAACCCCAACCTAATAACCCTAACCCTAAACCCTAACACTAACACTAACCCTAACCCAATCCTAACCCTAAATGTAAATCCAACCCATACCCCTACTGCAACCCCTAACCCCTAACTCCAACCCTATCCTTAACCCTATCCCTAAACCCTAATCCCTAACCCTGACCCTAACCCTAAACCCTAAACCTAACCCCTAACCCTAAAAGTAACTCTAACCCTAACCCTAACCGTAACAATAACCCTATCCCTAACACTAACCCTAACCCTAACTCGTCTAACCCTAACCCTAAACCTACCCCTACCCCAACCCTATCCCTACCCCTAACCCCAACCCAACCCTAACCCTAAATCGACTAACCCTAACCCTAAACCTACGCCTAACCCTAAACCTACCCCTAATCCTAACACTAACCGTAACCCTAACACTAACACTAAACCCTCATACCTACCCCTGACCCTAACCCTAAACACTAACCCTAACCTTAACTATAACCCAAACATAACCCTAACGTAACCCTAACCACTAATGTTAACACTAACTTTAACCCCAACCCCAACCCTAATCCTAACCATACCCCAACTCTAACTTAACCCTAACCCTAAGCCTCTTCTAACCCTAAGCCTAAACCCAAACCTCTTCTAACCCCAACCCTAGCAGTAACACTAATCCTAATCCTATCCCTAACTCCAACTCTAACCCTAAACCCAAACCCACACTAAGTCTAAACCTAAACCCAACCGTAAACCCAACCCCAAGCCTAACACTAACACTAACACTTACCCTATACCTAACTCTAAAAACTAACCCTAAACCCAAACCTAACCCCCAACCCTAACCCTAAACCTAGTCTAGCCCTAGCCCTACCCCTATCACTAGCCCTTGGCCTAACCCTATCCTAGGTCTAACCCTACCTGTACCCTAAACCCCAACCCTAAACCCTAAACTCTAACCTTAAAACTAACCTTAACCCTAACCCAACCCTAACCCCAAACCCAAACCTAAACCTAAACACAACCCATACACCTACCCTTACCCCTACCCCTAACCCTAACAAAACCCTAACTCTAACCCTAATGCTAACCCTAAAACTAACCCCAACCGTAACACTAACCTTAAACCTAATCCTAACCCTAACCCTAACCCCAACCCTCACCCTAACCCCAAACCAAACCCTAAGCCCACCCACAATCCCAATCCTAACCCCAACCCCAGTCCCAACCCTAATCTCAACCTCAACCCTAATCCCAACCTCAACCTTAACCCTAAACCTAACACTAACGCTAACGCCTAACACTAACCCTAACCCCTAACACTAACCCTAACCCTAACCCTAACACTAACCCTAACTCTAATGGTAACCCAACCATAACCCTGATTCTGACCGTGACCCTAACCCTAAACATAACCCTAACAGTAACCCTAACCATAACACTAACCCTAAACCCTAACCCTAATCCTAACACTAATCCTAAACCAAACCCTAACCCTAAACCTAACCCTTACCCTAACCCTAACCCCTAACCCTAACCCCAACCCCCTAACCCTAACCCTAACCTTAAACCTTTATAACCCTAAACCTAAGAGTAACGCTAACCCTAACCCCAACCCTAACCCATAACCCTAACCATAACCCTAAACCTCTTCTTAACCTAAACCTAAGATCTATGCTAACCCTAACCCTAACCCTAACCCTAAACCAAACCCCAACCCTAAGCCTAAACCTAACCCTAACCTTAACCCTAAACCAAACCTTAACCCTAACCCTAACCCTAAACCTAAGATTAAAGCGAACCCTAACTCTAACCCTTAACCTATCCCCAACCCTAACCCTAACTCTAATCCTAACCCCTAAACCTAACCCTAACCCTAAACCCTAACCCTATCCCTAAACCTAACAATAAACCGAATAGTAATACTATCCTTAACCCTAAACCTAACCCCAACACAACCCTACCCTAACCCTACCCTAACACTAACTCTAGTCTTAGGCCTAACTCTAACCCTAACCCTAACTATAACCCTAACACATATCCTAAGCCTAAATTATTTCCCTAACCCCAACCCCAAAACATAACCCTAAACCTAACCCTAGCCCTAATCCCTAACCCTAACATTAACCCCAACACTATCCCTAAATCTAACCCTAACACCTCACCCTATCCCTACTCTTAACTCTAACACTAACCATAACACTAAACACTAACCCTAACCCTAGCCTTAGCCCTAGCCCAATCCCTAGACCTAGCACTAGCCCTAGTCCTAAACCTGTCCCTAACCAGAACCATAAACTTAACACTAACCCTAAATTAACCCTAACACCAACCCTAAGCCTAACTGTAACCCAACACTAACCCTAACCCCAACCCCAACGCTAACTTCAACCCCAATCCTAACCCTAACCCTAACCGTAACCCCAACCCTAACCCTAACCCCAAACCCAACTCTAAACCCAACCACAATCCCAACCCTAACCCCAACCCCAGTCCTAACCCTAACCTCAACCACAATCCTAACCACAACCCCCACCCTAACCCTAACACTAACCCTAACGCTAACCCCTAACACTAACCGTAAACCTAACCCCCAACGCTAAACCTAACACTAACCCTAACCCCTAACCCTAAACCTAACCCTAAAACTACCGCTAATCCTAACGCTAATGGTAACCCTAAAGCTAACCCTAACCATCACCATGACCCTGACCTTGACCCTAAACCTAAACCTAACCCTAACAGTAACCCTAACCCTAAAGCTAAACCTAACCACTAACCCTAACCCTAAACGAAACCCTAACTCTAAACTTAACCCTTACCTTAACCCTAACCCTAACCCTAAACCTAACCCTAGCAGTAACCCTAACCCTAACGCTAACCCTAAACCCTAACCCTAATCCTAACACTAACCCTAAACCAAACCCTAAACCTAAACCTAACCCTAACTCTAACGCTAACCCCTAACCCTAACCCTAACCCTAAACCTGTTCTAACCCTAAACCTAAGAGAAACGCTAACCCTAACCCTAACCCTAACCCTAAACCAAACCCTAACCCTAAACGAAACCTTAACCATAAGCCTAACAGTAACACTAACCATAATCCCTAACCCCAACCGTAACCCTAAACCTCTTCTCAACCTAAACTTAAGAGTAACGCTAACCCTAACCCTAAACCTAAACCAAACCCTAACCCTAATCCTAACCCGAACACTAACCCTAAACTTAAGCCCCAACCCCAACCATAACCCCAAACCTCTTCTAACCCTAAACCCAAGAGTAACGCTAACCCAAAACCTAACCCTAACCCTCACCCTAAACCAAACCCTAAACCTAACCCTAACCCTAACACTAAACCAAACCCTAAACCTAACCCTAACCCTCCCCCTAACCAAAACCCCTAACCGTAATGCTATCCCTAAACCTAACCCTAACCCTAAACCTTTCTAACCCTAAACCTAAGAGTAACGCTAACCCTAACCATAAACCAAACCCTAATCCTAACCCCAACCCCTAACCCTACCCCTAATCCCTAACACTAACCATAACCTTAACCCTACCCTAAACCTCTTCTAACCCTAAACCTAAGAGTAACACGCTAAACGTAACGCTAAACTTAACCCTAAACCAAACCATAACCCTAACCCCTAACCATAACCCTAACCCTAACCCCTAACCCTAGCCCTTACCTAACCCTAAACCCTACTCCAACCCTAACCCTAACCCTAATCATAATCCTAACCGCTAAACCTAACCCTAACCCTAAACGCTAAACCTAACCCTAAACCCAACAATAAACCTAATAGTAAATTTAACCTTACCCCTAAACCTAACCCCAACACCAACACTACCCTAACCCAAAACCTAACCCTAAAACTACCACTAACCTTAATGCTAATGGTAACCCTAACGCTAACCCTAACCATAACTCTGACCCTGACCCTGATCCTAACCCTAAACCTAAACCTAACAGTAACCCTAACCCTAAAGCTAACCCTAAACACTAACCCTAATCCTAACCCTAAACGAAACCCTAACTCTAAATCTAACCCTTACATTAACCCTAACCCCCAACCGTAACCCTAACCCCTAACCGTATCCCTAACCCTAAACCTTTTAACCCTAAACCTAAGAGTAACGATAACCCTAACCCTAACCCTAACCCTAAACCAAACCCCAACCCTAACCCTAAACCTAAACCAAACCCCAACCCTAAGCCTAACCCTAACACTAACCCTAACCTGTACCCCTAATTGTAACCCAAAACTCTTCTTACCCTAAACCTAAGAGTAACGCTAACCCTAACCCTAACCCTAAACCAAACCCCAAACTTAACCCTAACCCCAACACTAACCCTAACCCTAAGCCCTATACCTAACCCTAAATCTAAACCTCTTCTAACCCTAAACCTAAGAGTAACGTTAACCCTAAACCTAACTCTAAACCTAACCTTAAACCAAACCCCAACCCTAAGCCTAACCCTAAAGCAAACCCTAAAACTAACCCTAACACTATCACTAACCATAACCCCTAACCCTAACCCTATCCCTACCCCTAACCCGGAACCCTAAACCTCTTCAAACCCTAAACATAAGAGTAACGGTAACCCTAACCCTAACCTCAACCACAACCCTAACCCCAACCTCAACCTGAACCCTAACCCTAACCCTAACGCTAAACCGTAACCCTATTCCTAACACTAACCCTAACCCTTAAACCTAAACCTAACCCTAAACCTAACGCTAACCCGAACACTAATACTCACCCTAACTCTAACCCTGACCCTAAACCCTGACCCTGATCCTGACCCTAACCCTAAACCTAACCCCAACATTCACCCTAACCCTAAAGCTAACCCTAAAACCTAACCCTAACCCTAACCCTAACCCTAAACCAAACCCCAAACCTAAACCTAACCCTTACCCTAACCCTAACCCCTAACCCCAACCCTAAACCTAAACCTTTCTAATCCTAAACCTAAGAGTAACCCTAACCCGAATCCTAACTCAAACCCTAAACAAACCCTAACTCTAATCCTAACCCTAAACCAAACCCTAATCCTAAGCCTAACCCTAACACTAACCCTAAACCTAAGCCCTAACCCTAAACCTGAACCACTTCTAACCCAAAACCCAAGAGTAATGCTAACCCTATACCTAACCCAAACCCCAAACAAATCCCTAAACCTAACCCTAATCCTAAACCAAACCCTAAACCGAAACCCAAGACTATCCCTAACGAAAACCCCTAACCCTAACCCTATCCCTAACCCTAACCCTAACCCCAAACCTCTTCTAACCCTAAACCTAAGAGTAACGCTAACCCTAAACCTAAGCCTAACCCTAAACCAAAACCCAAACCTAACCCCTAACCCTAACCCTAACCCAAACCCCTAACCCTAACCCTAACCCTAACTCAACCCTAACCCTAACCCTAACACTAACCGTAACACTAACCCACACATACCTTTAACCCTACCCCCTACCCCTAACCCTAAACCTAACCCAATCCTACCCCTACTTCTACCCATAACCTTAACCCTAACCCAACCCTAAACCTACTCCTAACGCTAACCCTAAATCTCACCAAACCCTAACCCTAACTGTAACCCAACACTAACCCTAACCCAAACCCCCACGCTAATTTCAACCCCAATCCTAACCCTAACCCTAACCCTAACCCCAACACTAACCCTAACCTCAATCCCAACCCTAAACCCAACCACAATCCCAACCCTAACCCCAACCCCAGTCCCAACCCTAAACTCAACCTCAACCCTAACATCAAACCCAAACTTAACTCTAACTCTAACCCTAACGATAACCCATAACACTAACCCTAAACCTAACCCCTAACCCTAAACTTAACACTAACCCTAACCCCTAAACCTAAACCTAACCCTAAACCTAACGCTAACCCTAACGCTAATGCTAACCCTAACGCTAACCCTAACCCTAAACTCTGACCCTGACCTTGACCCTAACCCCAAACCTAACCCTAACAGAAACCCTAACCCTAAAGCTAACCCTAAACCCCAACCCCAAAGCTAACCCTAATCCTAAACCAAATCCTAAACCTAAACCTAATCCTATCCCTAAGCAAAACCCCTAACCCTAACCCTAACCCAAAACCCCTTCTAACCCTAAACCTAAGAGTATCGCTAACCCTAAACCTAACCCTAAACCTAAAGCAAATCCCAACCCTAACCCCTAACCCTAACCCTGACCCTAACCCCTAACCCCAACCCCTAACCCTAAACCTAACTCAACCCTAACCCTAACCCCAACCGTAACACTAACTCACACATACCTTTATCCATACCACTACCCCTACCCCTAATCCCAAACCCAACCCAAGCCTACCCCTACTTCTACCCCTAACCTTATCCCTAACCCAACCCTAAACCTACTCCTAACGCTAACCCCAAATCTCACCCAACCCTAACCCTAACCGTAGCGGTAGACCAGCCCTATCCCTAGCCCTAGCCCCTAGTTCCAACCCCAGCACTAACCCTAACCATAACACTACCCATAAACCCTAAATCCTAACCCTAACCCTAACCTTAACCTTATTCAAACCCCTGACCCTAACACTCACCCCAACCCTAACTTTAACCCCAAACCCTAACCCTACCCCTAACCCTTGCCTTAAACCCAAACCATAACCATAACCCTAACCCTAGCCCTAGTCCTAGCCCTAACCCTATCCCTAGCCCTAACCCTAAAAATAACCCTAACCCTAACCCTAACCCCTAACCATAACCCTAACCCTAACCCCTAACCCTAACCCCTAACCCTAACCTTAACACAAACCCTAACAACAAACCCTAACCCTAACCCTAATGCTAACCCTAACGCTAATGCTATCCCTAATGCTAACCCTAACCCCTAAAACCTGACCCTGACCCTGACCCCAACCGTAACCCTAACCCTAACACTATATATAACCATAACGCTAACCCTAAACCCTAAACCTAACGCTAACCCTAACCCTAACCCTAACCTTAACCCTAAACCCCAGCCCCAACCCCAAACCCTAACCACTAACCCTAACCCCAACAAAAACCCCTAACACTAACCCTAACCCTAACCCTAAACCAAACCCCTGACCCTAACCCCAGCCCTAGGCCTAACCCTAACCTTAACACTAACTTTAACCCTAACACATATCCCAACTCCTAAGCTCTTCCCTAACCCTAACCCTAAAATCTAACCCTATCCCTAACCCTAATCCCTAACCCTAACCTTAACCCTAACACTATCACTAACCCTAACTCTAATCCCTAACCCTATCCTTACCCTTAACTTTAACCCTAACCCTAACCGAACCGCAATCCCAACCCTATCCCGAACCCCAAACCCAAACCTAACCCCAAACTCAACCCTAACCCAAACCCAAACCCCAACCGTAAACCTAACCCTAACCGCTAAACCTAACCGTAACCCTAACCCCTAACCCTAACCTTAACACAAACCCTAACCACACAACCTAACCCTAACGCTAATGCTAACCCTAATGCTAACCCTAACCCTAAACCCTGACCCTGAACCTGACCCTAACCCTAACCCTAACCCTAACACTAACCCTAATGCTAACCCTAAACCCTAAACTCTAACCCTAATCCTAACCCTAACCCTAAACACTAACCCTAAGCCTAACCCCAAACCCCAACCAAAACCCCTAACCCTACCCTAACCCTAACCCCTAATCCTAACCCCAACCAAAATTCCTACCCTAATCCTAACCCTAACCATAAACCAAACCCTAATCCTAACCCTAACCCTAACCCTAAACCAAACCCTAACCCTAAACTTAACCCTAAACCTAACCCTAACACCTAACCCTAATCCTAACCGTAAACCTCTGCTAACCCTAAACCTAATAGTAATGCTAACCCTAACCCCAAACCTAATCCTAAACCAAACCCTAACCCTAAAACCAACCCTATCCCTAAGCCTAAGCCTAAGCCTAACCCTAACCCCTAACCGTAACCCTAACCCTAAATGTCTTTAACCCTAATCCTAAGAGTAACGCTAACCCTAACCCTAACCCTATACTAAACCCTAAACCTAACTCTAACCCTAACCTTAACCCTAAACCAAACCCTAATCCTAAACCTAACCCCAACCCCAAACCTAACCCCAACCAAAACCCCTAACCTTAACCCTAATGCAAACCCTAACCCCAAACCTCTTCTAACCCTAAACCTAAGAATAACGCTAACCGTAACCCGAACCCTAACCCTAACCCTAAACCAAACCCTAACCCTAACCCTAACCCCTAACCCTAACCCTAACACCTAACTCTAACCCTAACACTAATCCTAACCCAACCCTAACCCTAACCCTAACCTGAACACTAACCCTAACCCACACATACATTTAAACCTACCCCTGCCCCTACATCTAACCCTAAACCTAACCCAACCCTACCCCTACCCCTAACGCTAAGTCTAAAACTCACCCAACCCTAACCCTAACTCCAGCCCCAGCCCAGCCCCAACCGTAGCCCCAGCCCCAGACCTAACCCTAGCACTAACCTTAACCATAACCCCACCCCTGTACTCTAAACTCTAACCCTAACCCTAACCCCTAACCTTAACCCAAAACCCCAACCATAACCCCAACCCCAGCCCTAGCCCTTATACTATCCCTAGCTCTAACACTAACCCTAACACTAACACTAACCCTAAACCCCAAAGCCTAACCCTAACACAACCCTAACCCTATCCCTAACCCCAACCAATGCCCCTACTCCTACCTCTACCCCTATCCCTAACCCTAACACCTAATCATAAACCTAACACCAGCCCTAACTCAAACGCTAACCCTATCCCTAAACCCTAACACTAACCTTAACCCTAACCCAAACCTAACCCATAACCCTAACCCTAACCCTAACTGTAACCCTAACCCTAATCTTAACCCTAACTCGTTTAACCCTAACCTCAACCTACTCCTACCCATCTACCTACCCTTACCCCTACCCCTAACCCTAACCCTAACCTTAACAGAAATCCTAACCTAACCACCACACCTATCCCTACCCCTACTCCTAACACTAACCCTAACATTAAACCTAACCCTATCCCTAACCTCTAAACCCTAACCTAACCCTAACCCTAAACCTAAGTGTAACGCTATCCATAACCCTAACCCTAACACCTAACCCTAACGCTAAACCTAACCCTAACACTACCCTAACCCTAACCCTAAACCCTAACAGTAACCCTAACCCTAACCCCTAAACCTAACTCTAACCCTAACCCTAACACCAACCCTAACCCTGACCCTAACACCAACCCTAAAATTGACCCTAACCCCAACCTTACCCTAAACCCAAACCCAACCCTAACCCTAACCCCAACCATAACCCTAACCCTAACTCCAACCCTAACACTAACACCGACCCCAAAACTAACCCTAACCATAATCCTAACCCATAACCCTAACCCTAAACCCAACACTAAACCCTAACCATAACCCTAACAATAAACCTAATAGTAACGCTAACCCTAACCCTAAACCTAACCCCAACGCAACACTACCCTAACCCTACCATAACCCTAACCCTAGCCCTAGGCCTAACTCTAACCCTAACACTAACTTTAACCCTAACACATATCCTAAGCCTAAGCTCTTTCCCTAACCCTAACCCTAAACCCTAACCCTAATGCCTAACCCCAACCTTAACCCTAACACTATCCCTAACCCTAACCCTAACCCTAACCCTAAAACTTAAACGTTAAACCTAATGCTATCCCAACTCTAAACCTAACCCTAACCCCATTCCTTATTCTATCTCTATCACTAAACCCTAAACCGTAATGCTAACCGTAACACCAAACACTAAGCCCTAACCCAAATTCTTACAACCTCTAAACCGAACTGTAACCCTAACTACAAACCACTCCCTACCCCCTACCCCGAACCCCAACCGTAACCCCTAACCTAACCATAACCCTAACCCCTAACCCTAACAAAGCCTTAACCCAAACCCCAAAACCTAACCCAAAACTAAACCTGATCATAACCCCTAAACCTAACCCCAACCGTAACCCCTAACTCTAACCTTAATTGTAACCCTAACCCTATCCTAACCCTATCCCAAACCCTCACTTGTCTAACCCTAACCCCAAACCTACCCCTACCCCTAACCCTATCCATACCCCTAACCATAACCCAATCCTAAACCTAACCTCAACCCTAACCCTAACTCATCCAACCTTAACCCTACCACTAATCCTATGACTAACACTAACCCTAACCCTATCACTAAACTTTAGTCCCTAACCCTAAGCCTAACCCAAAACTGTAACCCTCACCCTATCCATATTCCAAACCTAACCCTAACCCCCTTACCCTAACCCTAACCCTAACCACAACCACAACCCTAACCCTAAACATACCCTAACCCTAACCTAACCCTAAACCTAACCCTAACCCTAACCTAACCATAACCCTAACCCTGAACCCTAACCCTAACACTAACCCTAACCCTATACCCTAAACCTAACCCTAACACTATCCTTAAACCCTAATCCATAACCCAAACCTTAACCCTAACCAAAT
>CAKJTW010000710.1:0-23580 GCA_917880005.1 Nanger dama
CTAAACCAAACCCAAGACCCCAACCCCAACAAAACCCCAACCCTAACCTTTATTGACCCCAACGACCAATCCTAACCCAAAACTAACCCCAATCCTAAACCCACCTCAACCCCCAACCTCTCTTTCAACCTAAACCAGGGCTACGTTAGTCCCAAGCCCAAACCAAACCCAAACCTAAACCCCAACGCTAACCCAAACCCTAAAACCTAACCCAACCCCTAACCCCAACACTAAACCAAACACTCAGCCCAACCCCTGACCCCTAGCCCTAATCCTATCCCTAACCCCAACACCAACCCTAACCCTAAACCCACCCCAATCCTAACCCCTAACCCTGAACCTAACACCAACCTTGTAATCCTTAACCCTAAACCAAACCCCGAACCCCAACCCAAACCATAACCCCAACCAAAACCCCAACCTAACCATAACCCTAAACCTCTTTCTAACCCCAAAACTAAGAGTAACCCTAACCCCCAACCCCAACACCAACTCCCTAACCCCAAACTAAACCATAACCCTACCCCCAACCCTATCTCTAACCCTAACCAAACGTAAACCTAAACTTAACACTAACCCCAACCCCTAACCATAACCATAACCCTAAACCTTCTAAACCTAAACTAAGAGTACCCACAACTATAACCCTAACACAAAATCCAACCAAAAACCAAACCCAACCTTACTCCTGAACCCCACGCTAACCCTAAACTAAACCCTAAACTTAACTCAACCGTAAAGCAAAACCTAACCCCAACCCTAAACCCCAACTAACACCCCTAACCCCAACCCCCAATCAGTAAGCCTAACAGTACCCCTGAACTAAACCCCTAACCCGAAACCCAACCATAACCCCAAACCAAACCTAACCCTAACCCCAACCCCAACCCCAACACCCAACCCCAACCCCAACCCCAACCAAACCAACCCCCAACCCCAGCCCCAGCCCGAGCCCTAGTCCCCAAAATCTTCCCTAGCCTGAACCATAAACCAAACCCCAACCCCCAACCCCAACCCTAACACCAACACCAACCCCTAACCCTAACCCTAACCTCAACCCTAACCCTAACCCTAACCCTAACCCTAAACCTCTTCTGAACCTAAACCAAGAGTAATGCCAACCGTAACCCAACACTAAACCTAACCATTAACCAAACCCTAACTCCTCAACCCCAACCCTAACCCTAAACCAAATCCTAACCCTAAACCTAACCCAACACTAACCCCTAAACCTAACCAGCAACCCTAACCCAACCCAACGAAAACCCCAACCCCAAACCCAACCTTAACCCTAAACCAAACCTAAACCTAACCCCTAACCCTAACCCTAAAGAAAACCTAACCTTAACCCAACCCTAACCAAAACCCCTAACCCTAACCCCTAACCCCTAATCAGTAACCCTAACAGTAACCCTAATCAAAACCCCTAACCCCAACCCCTAACCCTAACCTAAATCAACCCCCTAACCCCAACCCTAACCCCTAACACTAACCTAACCCCTAACCATAGTCCTCAGCCCTAGCCCTACTCCTAAAACTATCCCCAGCTCGGAACCATAGACCCAACCTTACTATAACCCTAACCCGAACGCCAAGCCCAGCCCTAACCCTAACCCTAAATCCAACCCTAACCCCTAACCCCTATTCCAACCCTAACCCAACCCTAATCCTCACTCCTAACCCTAACCCTAATCCCAAACCTCCTTAACCCTCAAAATTAAGAGTAACGCCAACACTAACACCAACACTAACCCTAACCCTAACGCTAAAACCAAACCCTACCCTACCCCGAACCCTAAATCTACCCTAAACCAAACCCTAAACCTAAACCTAACCCCAACCCCTCACCCCCTAACTCTAATCCTAACCCCAAACCCTTAACCCTAAAACCATGAGTCGCCAACACTAACACTAACCCTAACCCCCAAGGCTAAACCAAACCCATACCCTATCCTGAACCCCAATCCAACCCTAATCCTAACCTGAACCTAACCTAACACTACCCCCTACCCTACCCCTGCTCCTACCCCCACCCCTAACCCCAACCCTAACCCCAACCGTAACCCTAAACCCAACCCCTAACCCTAAACCAACCCCAACCCTAATCCCTAACCCTAACCCAACCATAAACCCTTCTAAACCTAAACCACGAGTAACCCTAACCCCAACCCTAACACTAAACCCAACCCCAACCCTAACCCCAACCATAACCCTAAACCTAAATCTCTAACCCAAACCTAAGAGTAACGCTAAACCTCAACGCTAACCCTAATCATAACCCTAAACCAAACCTAAACCCAAATTTCTAAAACCCAACTCCTAACCCCTAACACCAACTAACCCCTAGTTTCAGCCTCTGCTCCTGGAGTCTCAGCATTAGCTCCTGGGTCTCAAACCCCCACTCAGCCAGAACCCTAACCATAACTCCTATCTAACCCTAACCCTAAACCTAACGCTAAACCAGACACTAAACCCCAACACTAAACCTAACCCTAACACCAACCCTAACCCTAAACATAACCCGAACCCTAACCCCTAATGCCAACCCGAACACCAACCCTAACCCCAACCCCAACCCTAAACCTAACCCCAACCCCAAAACTAAGCTTAACACCAACCCCAAACTCAAACCCAACCACAGTCCCAACCCTAATGCAAACCCAATACCAACCATAACACCAACCTCAATACTAACTCCCAACCACAACCCTAACCCTAAGCCTCCAACCCTAACACTAACCCCTAACCTTAACACTAACCAAAAGACTAACCTGAAACCTTTTAACCCGGAAACCAAGAGTAACACTAACCCTAACCCAAACCCTAACCCTGACCAAAACCCCCAACCCCTAACCCTAACCCCAACTCTAAACCTCTTCTAACCCTAAACCCAAGAGTATCGCTAACCCCAACCCCAACCCCAAACCTAACCCCAAACATTAAACCTAACCCTAAACAACACCAACACTAAACTTAACCCTAACTCTAAACAAAACCCTAAACCCACATCAACCTTAAAACTAACCCCAATCCTAAAACTAACCCTAACAATAACCATTAAACCAAACCCTGACACTAACCCTAAACACTAAACCTAACGCTAACCCTAACCCCTAACCTAACCCTAACCCTAACCCTACCCTCAATCCTAACCTTTACTACCCTTAACGCTAACCCTAACGCTAATGCAAACCCTAATGCTAACCGAACCCTAAACCCTGACCCTGACCCTGACCCTAACACTAACCTTAACCCTAACACTAACCCTCAACCCAATGTAAACCCTAAAACTTATCCCTAACCCTAACCCTAACCCCTAACCCTAAACCCCAACCCTAACCAAAACCCTAACCACTACACGGAACCCAATCCCAACCCAACCCTAAACCAAACCCTGACCCTAAACGTAACCCCAACCCAAACCCCAACCCTAACCCCCTAACCCCAACCCCTAACCCTAAACCTAAACCAAACCCTAACCCTAAACCCAACCTCAACCCCTAACCCATAACCCCAACCCTAACCCTAACCCCTAACCCTAACCCCAACCCCAACCCCCAACCCCTAACCCTAACCCTAATCCTAATCCAAACTTAACCCAACCCACCCTGAACCCTAACCCCTAACCCTAAACCAAACCCTAACCCCAACCCCAACCCTAACCCCCTAACCCTAACCCAACCCTAACCTTGGCCCCTAGGTCTCACCTTAACTCCCCAACTGCAACCCTAGCATATACTAAGCCTCACCCTTTACCCAGTCTGAACCCCAAACCCCAACCCTAACCCCTAACATGAATAACTCACCCCAACCTTAACCCTAACACTATCCCTAAAGCTAACACTAACCCCCAACCCTATCCCTACCCTTGATTCTGAACCCCAAAAATAACACTAAACACCAACCATAACCCTAGCCCCAGCACTAGCCTGATCTTAGACCTTTGGGACTAGCCCTAGTCCTAAACCTATCCCTAGCCCGAACCATAATCCCACACTAACCCCTAACCCAACCCTAACCTAAACCAAACCCCAATCCTAACCCCTGACCCTAAACAAAACTCCTACCCCTAACCCCAACCCCTAATCCCTAACCCCAACTCTAAACCCCAACCCTAATCCTAACCCCAACCCAAAACCCAACACCCAACCCCAAACCTACCCCAACCCCAACCAAAACGCCAACCCCTAACCCTACCCTAACACTAAACCTAAGAGCAACCCCAACCCCAACCCCTAACCCAACATATAACCCAACCCTAACCCTAACCCCCAACCCCAACCCCAACCCCAACAATAAACCCAATAGTAACGCTAACCCAATCCCCAAACCCAACCCCAACCCAACCCCTACCCTAACCCCACACTAAACTTAACCCCCAGCCCTAGCCTAAATCCAATCCTAACCCTACCTTTAACCCCAACACACATCGTTAAGCCTACTTCTTTTCCCTAACCCCAGCCCCAAATCCTAACCCCAACCCTAAGCCTAATCCCTAACCCTAACCTTTAACCCTAACACTATCCCCAAACCTACTCCCAAACTCTAACCCTAATCCTACCCCAACCCTAACCCCAACCATAACACTAAACACTAACCCCTAACCCGGGCCCTCAGCCCCAGCTCCTGTTCCTGGGACCTAGCACTCAGCCCCCTAGTCCTAAACCAATCTCGAGCCCGGAACCATAACACTGACTCTAACCCCAACCCAAAGCCTAAACCAAACCCTAACCCTAACACTAACCCTCACAAATACCCTAACCTAACATTAACCCTAATCACTATCCCTAACCCTAACACCAACCCTAAACCCAAACCTAACCTTAAACCTAAACCCTCTAACTCCTAATCCTAATAGTAACAGCTAATCCTAAGCCCAACATTAGCCATAAACCCAAATCCTAAACCTAACCCTAAACCTAAACTAAACCCAACCCAACCCCCAACCATAAAACCAAACACCAAGCT
This sequence comes from Nanger dama, assembly GCA_917880005.1. Lineage (NCBI taxonomy): Eukaryota > Metazoa > Chordata > Mammalia > Artiodactyla > Bovidae > Nanger > Nanger dama. Next base: position 4,969 of record CAKJTW010000710.1, read on the forward strand.
AAGCCCTAACCCCTAGACGTAAACCATAACCCCAACCCCAACACCAACCTTAACCCTAAACCCCAACCCCAACACTAACCCTAACCCCTAACCCTAACCCTAACCCTAACCCAATCCTAATCCCAACCCCAACCCCCAACCCCAACCTCAACCCCTAACTAAACACTAAGCCTCAATCCCAACCCCCAGACGTAACCCCAACCCCAACCCCTAACATAAACCCTAACCCCTAACCCCCAACCCCACAACCCTAACCCTAACACTAAACTCCAACCCTAACCCTAACCCAAATCAAACCCTAAACCAAATCCCAACCCTAACACTAACCCTAACAAAAACCCTAACCTTAACCCTAACCCTAACCACCAACCCTAACCCTAACATTAACCTAACCCCAAACCTAAACCCTTCTAATCCTAAACCTAAGAGTAAAGCTCGGTCAAAGACTAACACCAACCATAAACCCCAACCCCAACCCTGACCCTAACCCTAAACCCAACCTAACCCCAAAACTAACCCTAACCCCAAAATCAAACACCAAGCCCAACACCAACCCCTAGTCGTAACCATAACCCCAACCCTAACACAAACCCCAACCCCAAACCTCAACCCCAACCCCAACCCTAACCCTAAATGTACCACTAAACCTAATCCTACTCCTAAATCAGACCCTAACCCCAACCCCAACCCCAACCCCCTAACCCTAACACTAACCCTAACCCTAACCCTAGCCCTAACCCCTAACCCCAACCCCCAACCCCAACCCTAACCCCCTAACCCCAACCCCTAACCCCAACCCCTAACCCTAACACCAACCCCAACCCCTAACCCCAGCCCTAACCCCAACCCCTAACCCTAACCTTAACCCTTAACCCCTAACCCCAACCCCTAACACTAACCCCATACCCCAACCCCAACCCCAACCCCTGACCCCTAGCCCCCAGCCCTGGCCCTAGCCCTAGTCCTAAACCTCCCCTAGCTCGGAACCATAACCCCAACCCTAACTCTAACCCCTAACCCTAATGCCAACCCAAACCCTCCTGCAACCTCATCCTAACCCTATCCCTAATCCCAACACTAACCCTAACCCCTATCCCAACCGTAACCCCAACCCTAATCCTAACCCCTAACCCTAACCCTAACTAAAACTCATAACCCTAACCCTAACCCCTAACCCCTAAACCACCCCTAACCCTAACCCTAACCCTAACTCTAACTCTAAAGCTTTTCAACCAGAAACTAAGAGTAACGCTAACACTAACCCTAACCCTAACGCTAACGATAAACCAAACCCTCACCCCTACCCTGAACCCCAACGAACCCCCAAAGCAAATCCTAACGCCAAACTTCCCCCCAACCCTAACCCCAACACTCACCCCAACCCTAACCCCAACCCTAAACCCTTCTAACCCTAAAATTAAGAGTAACGCTAACACAAACCCTAAACCAAACCCCAATGCTAAACCTAACCCTCACCCCCACACCGAACCCCAAAACTAACCCCAACCCCAAACCTAAACCTACCCCTACCCCTACCCCTAACACTACCCCTACCCCCTAACCCTAACACCCAACCCCAACCCCAACCCCCAACCCTAACCTCACCCACAAACCCTAAACCCAACCCTAAACCCTAAACCCAAACCCAACCCTAACCCCAACCTGCCTAACCCTACCCCTAACCCTAACTCCTAACCCTACCCTCCGCCACATCTAACCCTACCCCTAAACCTACCCCTAACCCAAACCCTAACTGTAACCCCACCCCAACCCTAAACCCCAACCCCTAACCCCTAACCCTACCCTAGCCCCAACAACAACCCTAACTCCCAATCCTAACCCTAACCCTACCCTAACCCCAAACCTAACCCTAAACCCAACCGCAAACCTATACCCAACCACAATCCCAACACTAACCCCAAACCCAATCACAACCCTAATCCCAACTTCAGCCCTAACCCCAACACCATACTAACTATAACCCTAACCCCTAACCCTAAGCCCTAACCCTAATTCCAACCCTAACACTAACCCTTATCCCTAACCCTAACCCTATCCCTAACCTTAACGCTAACCCCTAACCCTAACCATAACCCCCCAACCCTAACCCCCAATCCTAACCTTAACCCCTAACACTAACCCTAACCATAACCCTAACCCCTAAACTAAACTCTAACCCTAGCCCTAACCATAAACCTAATCCCTAACCCTAACCCCTAACCCCTAACCCAAACCCTAACCCCAACCCCAACCATAACCCCAACATTAACCCCAACCCCAACCACAACCCCAAACCCAAAGACAATCCCAACACTAACCCCAAACCCAATCCCAACCCGAACCCCATCTTCAACCCCTAACCCCAACCCCAATACTAAGCCTAAGCCTAACCCTAACCCTAATCCTAACCCCAACCCTAACCCCTAACCCTAATCCCTAATCCTAACCCCTAACCCTAACCCCCAACCCTAACCCCAAACCTAACCCCAACCAAAACCCCAACCCCTAATCCTAACCCTAACACTAAACCAAAGATTAACGCTAACCCCTAACCCCCAACCCTAACCCCAACCACAACCCCCAACCTAAGCTTCCCAACCCCAACCCCAACCAGTAACACTAATAGTAACCCTACCAAAACCCCTAACCCCAAACCCCAACCCCTAACACCCAACCCCAACCCTAACCCCTAAACCCTCTAACCCCTAAACCCCAAGAGTAACGGTGAACCCAAACCTAATCCTAACCCTAACCCCAAACCTAAACCCCAACGCTAACCCAAATCCTAACCCTAACCCCTAATCCTAACCGTAACCCTTAACCCTAACCATAACCCCTAACCCTAACCCAAACCCTAAACCTTATCCCCAACCCCCTAACACTAACCCTAACCATAACCCTAACCCCCAAACTAAACCTAACCATAACCCTAGCTCTAACCCTACCCTAACACCAACCCCAACCCTAACCCTAACCTCCAACACCTAACCCTAACCCCAACCCCAAACCTAACCCTGACCCGACACTCAACCCCAACCCCAACCCCAACCCCAAACCTCCTCTAACCCCTAAAAATAAGAGTAACGATAACACAAACCCCAACCCAAACCGAAATGCTAAAACAAACCCTTACCCTACACCGAATCCCAACCACCATAAACATAACCCTAATCCTAATCCTAACCCTACCCCTACCCCTAACCCCCAACCCCTAACACCTAACCCTAACCCCAACCCCAACCCGATCCCTAACCCTAACCCTAACCCCCAACCCATAACCAAGCCCTATCCCTAACCCTATCCTAACCCTAAGCCTGCCCCCTACCCCTACCCTCACCCCTACCCCAACCCTAAACCTACTCCCACCCCTAACCCTACCCCTACCCCCAACCCTACCCCAAACCCTAACCCCAACCCTAACCCCTACCCCAAACCCCAACCCTAACCCTAACCCTAACCCTAACCCAACCCTATCCCTAACCCTAACCCCATCCCAACAATAACCCCAACCCCAACCCTAACCTCAACCCTAACCCCAACCCTAACCCCAATCCCAACCCCCAACCCTAAACCCAACCAGAATCCCAACCCTAACCCCAAACCCAATTCCAACCCTAACCCCAACTTCAACACTAACGCCAACCCCACTACTAACCCTAACCCTAACGCCATACCTAACCCTAAACCTAACCATAACCCTAACCCTAACCCTAACCCTAACCCCTAACCCTAACCATAACCCTAACCTAATCCAAACCCCAACCCTAACCCTAACACTAAACCTAAGAGTTACGGTAATCCGAACCCTAACCCTAACCCCTAAACCCAACCACAACCCCTAATCCTAAACCTAACCCCTAACCCCAGCCCAACCCTAACCCTATCCCTAACCCTAAACCCTAACCCTAACAATAACCCTAACCCAACCCTAACCCTATCCCTAACCCTAACACCCCAACCCCATCCCTAAACCTAAACCCTATCCCTAAACCTGCCCTAATCCAAGAGTAATGCTAACCCTAACCCCAACCCTAACACCTAACCCTACCCCTACCCCCAACCAAACCCCAACCCTTATCCCTAACCCCAATCCTAACACTAACCCCAAAGCTAACTCCTAAACCTAATCCTAACCCCAACCCTAACCTTAACACCAACGCTAAACCTAACACTAACCCCCAAACCTAACCATAACCCCAACCCCAACCCTAACCCCAACACTAACCCTATCCTCCACACGAACACCAAAACTAACCCTAATCCTAACACCTAACCCTAACCCTAACCCCTAACCCTAACCCAACCCCAAAAAACCCATAGGTGACGCCAACCTCAACTCCTAAACCTTACCCCCAACGCCAACCCTACCCTAAGCCCCACACTAAACTTAACCCCAGCCCCAGGCCCAAATCTAATCCTAACTCTACCTTTAACCCCAACACATATCGTAAGCCACGATGTTCTTCCATACTCCCAAGCCTAAACCCAACCCTAACCCTAATCCTAATCCCTAACCCTAACCTTAACCCTAACACTCATCCCTAACCCTATCCCTAACACCTAACCCTATCCCTCCACAACTTAACTCTAACCCCAACCATAACACCAAACACCCCTAACCCTAACCCTAGCCCTATCCCTAGACCTCAGCACTAGCCTTAGTCCTAAACCAATCCCGAACCCGAACCCCTAACCCTAACCCCAACCCCTAAACCAAACCCCAAACCCAACCCCAACAAAACCCCCAACCCTTACCCCCCAACCACTAATCCCAACCCCAAACCAACCCGAATCCTAAACCCATCCCCAACCCTTAACCCTTCTAATCCTAAACCCATGGCAACGCTAGTCCCAAGTCTAACCCAAACCCCAATCCTAAACCTAACGCTAACCCCCAACCCAAACCTAACCCCAACCCCAACCCCAACACCTAAACCAAACACTCAGCCTAACCCTGACCCCCAGCCCGGCTCCTATCCCTAACCCCAACACCAACCCTAACCCAAACCTAACTCCAATCCTAACCCTAACCCTAAACCTAACACTAACCTTAATCCTAACCCTAAACCAAACCCTAACCCTCCAACCCAAACCATAACCCCAACCAAACCCTAACCCCAACCATAACCCCAAACCTTCTAACCCCAAAACCAAGAGTAACCCCAACCCTAACCCCAACACCAACTCCTAACCCTAAACCAAACCATAACCCTACCCAAACCCCATCGCGAACCCTAAACCAAACAGTAACCCTAAACCCAACCCCAACCCCAACCCCTAACCCCAACCATAACCCCAAACCTCTTCTAAACCCAAACTAAGAGTAACGCCAACCCATAACCCTAACACTCAACTCCAACCAAAACCAAACCCTAACCTAACCCCTGAACCCTAACGCTAACCCTAAACCAAACCCTAAACCTAACCCCAACCGTCGGAAGCAAAACCCCTAACCCAACCCAAACCCCAACCAAACCCCTAACCCAACCTCAACCCAACCAGTAAGCCAACAGTACCCCAACTAAACCCCTAACCCGAAACCTAACCATAACCCAAACCAAAACCTAACCCCAACCCCAACCCCAACACCCAACCCTAACCCTAACCCCAACCCTAACCAAAACCTAAACCTAACCCTAACCCTAACCCTAGCCCTAGCCCTAGCCCTAGTCCCAAAACTTTCCCTAGCTGGAACCATAAACCTAACCCTAACCAACCCTAACCCTAACACCAACACCAACCCTAACCCAAACCCTAACCTCAACCCTAACCCCAACCCCCTAACCCTAAACCCTTCTAAACCTAAAACTAAGAGTAACGCCAACCGTAACCCTAACACCAAACCTAACCATTAACCAAACCCCTAACCCACCCTGAACCCTAACTCTAACCCTAAACCAATCCCAACCCTAAATCTAACCCCAACACCAACCCCCAACCCCAAGCAGTAACCCCTAACCTAACCCTAACGAAAACCCCAACCCTAAACCCAACCTCAACCCTAAACCAAACCCTAATCCCAACCCCTAACCCCCAACCCTAAAGAAAACTAACCTAACCCTAACCCTAACCAAAACCCCTAACCCTAACCCCAACCCTAACCAGTAACCCTAACAGTAACCCTAATCAAAACCCCTAACCCTAACCCTAACCCTAACCCCAATCCCAACCCCTAACCCTAACCCTAACACTAACCCCAACCATAGCCCTAGCCCTAGCCCTACTCCTAAAACTATCCCAGCTCGAACCATAGACCTAACCCTTACTATAACCCTAACCCGAATGCCAAGCTCAGCCCAACCTTAACTAAATCCAACCCTAACCCTAACCCCTATTCCAACCCCTAACCTAACCCTAATCCTAATTCCTAACCCCAACCCTAATCCTAAACCCTTAACCCTTAAACTAAGAGTAATGCTAACACTAACACCAACCCCAACCCCAACGCCAAACCAAACCCTACTCCTACCCCGAACCCCAACCTACCTAAACCAAACCCAAACCTAAACCCCAACCCTAACCTCACCCCCAACTCCTAATCCTAACCCCCAAACCCTTAACCCTAAAACTATGAGTAACGCTAACACTAACACTAACCCTAACCCCTAACGCTAAACCAAACCCATACCCGCTCCCGAACCCCACCTAACCCTAACCCTAACCTGAACCCTAACCCTAACACTACCCCCTACCCTACCCCCTGCACACCCTACCCCCCAACCCCTAACCCTAACCCCAACGTAACCCCAAACCTAACCCCTAACCCTAACCTAACCCAACCCTAATCCCTAACCCCAACCCTAACCATAAACCCTTCTAAACCTAAACCACGAGTAACCCCAACCCTCAACCCCAACACCAAATCCCAACCCCAACCCTAACCCCCAACCATAACCCTAAACCCAACCTTCTAACCCTAAACCCAAGAGTAACGCTAAACCCAACGCTAACCCCAATCATAACCCTAAACCAAACCTTAACCCTTCTAAACCCAACCCCCAACCCCTAACCCTAACACCAACCCTAGCCCTGTAGCTCCTAGCCCTAGTCCCAGCATTAGCCCTAGTCCCAAACCCAACCTTAGCCAGAACCCTAACCATAACCCTATCCCTAACCCTAACCCCCAAACCAACGCTAAACCTGACACTAAACCCCTAACACTAAACCTAACCCTAACACCAACCCTAACCCTAAACACAACCCGAACCCAACCCTAATGCCAACCTGAACACCAACCCTAACCCTAACCCCAACCCTAAACCTAACCCTAACCCCCAAAACTAAGCCTCAACACCAACCCCAAACTAAACCCAACCACAGTCCCAACCCTAATGCCAAACCCAATACCAACCATAACACCAACCTCAATACTAACCCCAACCACAACCCTAACCCTAAGCCTCAACCCTAACATTAACCCCTAACCCAACACTAACCCAAAAGACTAACCTGAAACCCTGAACCCGAAACTCAAGAGTAACACTAACCCCAACCCAAACCCTAACCCTGACCAAAACCCCAATCCCTAACCCTAACCCTAACTCTAAAACTTTCTAACCCTAAACCCAAGAGTATCGCTAACCCTAACCCTAACCCTAAACCTAACCCCCAAACATTAAACCCAACCCCAAAACAACACCAACACCAAACTTAACCCCAACCCCTAAACAAACCCCAAACCCCACATCAACCCTAAAACCAACCCCTAATCCTAACACTAAACCCTAACAATAACCATTAAACCTAACCCTGACACTAACCCTAAACACTAAACCTAACGCTAACCCTAACCCCCAACTTAACCCCCAACCCTAACCCTACCCCTAATCCTAACCTCCTTACTCTACCTAACGGCTAACCCTAACGCATGCAAACCCTAATGCTAACCCGAACTCCTAAACCCTGACCCTGAACCCTGACCCTAACACTAAATCCTAACCCTAACACGCAACCCTAACCCAAAGCTAACCCTAAAACTTACCCCTAACCCAACCCAACCCCCAACCCTAAACCTAACCTAACCAAAACCCTAACCCCACACGAACCTTAATCCTAACCTAACCCTAAACCAAATCCCTGACCCCAAACGTAACCCCTAACCCAAACCCCAACACTAACCCTCAACCCTAACCCCTAACCCTAAACCTAAACCAAACCTTAACCCTAAACCAACCCCTAACCCCTAACCCATAACCCCTAACCCTAACCCTAACCCCCAACCCTAACCCAACCCCCAACCCCTAACACTAACCCTAATCCTAACCCCTAAACCCAACCCCAACCCTACCCCGAACCCCAACCCCCAACCCCAAACCAAACCCTAACCCCCACCCCTAACCCCAACCTTGGCCTCGATCTAACTCTAACTAACTCAACTGTAACCCCAGCATATACTAGCCTCACCCTTTACCTAATCCGAACCCCAAACCCCAACCCCAACCCTAACATTAATAACTCACCCTAACCTTAATCCTAACACTATCCCCAAAGCCAACACTAACCCCTAACCCTATCCCTACCCTTGATTCTAACCCTTAAAATAACACCAAACACCAACCCTAACCCTAGCCCTAGCACTAGCCTGATCCCCAGACCTAGGACTAGCCCTAGTCCCAAACCTATCCCTAGCCCGAACCACAATCCTACACTAACCCCAACCCCAACCTAACCCCAAACCAAACCCTAATCCCAACCCCTGACCCCAAACAAAACCTCTACCCTAACCCCAACCCTAATCCCTAACCCTCAACTTCTAAACCCCAACCCCTAATCCCAACCCCCAACCCTAAACCTAACACCTAACCCCAAACCTTACCCTAACCCCAACCAAAACGCTAACCCCAACCCCCACCCTAACACTAAACCTAAGAGTAACCCTCAACCCTAACCCTAACGCAACATATAACCCTAACCCTAACCCTAACCCCCAACCCCCAACCCCAACCTAACCCCAACAATAAACCATAGGAACGCTAACCTTAACCCCAAACCCCAACCCCAACTCCAACCCCAACCCTAACCCTACACTAACTTAACCCCAGCCCCAGGCCCAAATCTAATCCTAACCCTACCCTTAACCCTAACACATATCGTAAGCCTACTCCCTTCCCTAACCCTAGCCTAAATCCTAACCCCCAACCCAGCCTCAATCCCTAACCCCAACCTTAACCCCAACACTATCCCTAAACCTATCCCTAAACTCTAACCCCAATCCTACCCTTAACTCTAACCCTAACCATAACACCAAACACCAACCCCAACCCTAGCCCCAGCCCTAGCCCTATTCCTAGACCCAGCACTCAGCCCCTAGTCCTAAACCAATCCCGAGCCCGAACCATAACACTGACTCTAACCCCAACCCAAAGCCTAAACCAAACCCCAACCCTAACACTAACCTCACAAAAACCTCTAACCTAACCTTAACCCCAATCACTATCCCTAACCCCCAACACCAACTCTAAACCCAAACCCAACCTTAAACCCAAACCCCTTCTAACCCTAATCCTAATAGTAACAGCTAATCCTAAGCCTAACATTAGCCATAAACCCAAATCCCAAACCCAACCCTAAACCTAAACTAAACTAACCCTAACCCTAACCATAAAACCAAACACTAAGCCTAACCCTAACCCCTAGACGTAACCATAACCCAACCCCTAACACCAACCTTAACCCCAAACCTAACCCCAACACTAACCCTAACCCCAACCCTAACCCCAACCCTAACCCTAATCCTAACTTAATCCTAACCCTAACCCCTAACCCTAACCCTAACCCTAACTAAACACCAAGCCTAATCCTAACCCCCAGACGAAACCCCAACCCTAACCCTAACATAAACCCTAACCCTAACCCTCAACCCCTAACCATAACCCTTAACCCTAACACTAACCCCAACCCTAACCCTAACCCAAATCAAACCCCTAAACCAAATCCCCAACCCTAACACTAACCCTAACAAAACCCCTAACCCAACCCCAACCCCAACCACCAACCCCAACCCCAACATTAATCCTAACCCCAAACCTAAACCTCTTCTAACTCTAAACCCAAGAGTAAAGCTCAGTCAAAGACTCAACACTAACCATAAACCTAAACCCAACCCTGACCCCAACCCTAAACCTAACCTAACCCTAAAACTAACCCTAACCCTAAAATCAAACACTAAGCCTAACACTAACCCCTAGTCGTAACCATAACCCTAACCCCCAACACAAACCCTAACCCCAAACCCAACCCCAACCCCAACCTAACCCTAAATGTACCACCAAACCTAATCCCAACCCCAAATCAGACCCTAACCCTAACCCCAACCCCTAACCCCCAACCCCAACAACCTACAACCCTAACCCCTAGCCCTAACCCTAACCCTAACCCCTAACCTTAACTTAACCAACCCTAACCCTAAACCCTAACCCCAACCCCTAACACTAACCCTAACCCCTAACTCCTAGCCCCAACCCCTAACCCTAACCCTAACCTTAACCCCTAACCCCAACCCTAACACTAACCCTTACTAATACCCTAACCACCCTGACCCTGACCCCAGCCCCAGCTCCCGGCCCAGCCCTAGTCCCAAACCACCTAGCTCGTGAACCATAACCCCAACCCCTAACCCCAACCCCAACCCTAATGCCAACCCAAACCCTCCTGCCAACCTCATCCTAACCCCATCCCTAATCCCAACACTAATCTCTAACCCCTATCCCAACCGTAACCCTAACCCCTAATCCTAACCCCCAACCCCAACCCTAACTAAAACTCATAACCCTAACCCTAACCCTAACCCTAAACCACCTTAACCCTAACCCTAACCCCAATCCCCTAATCTCTAAAGTTTTTCTAACCGTAAAAGAAACCAAGAGTAACGCTAACACCAACCCCTAACCCTAACGCTAACGATAAACCAAACCCTACCCTACCCTGAACCCCAAATCTAACCCTCAAAGCAAATCCTAACGCCAAACTTAACCCCTACCCTAACCCTAACACTCACCCCCAACCCCAACCCCAACCCCAAACCTCTTCTAACCCTAAAATTAAGAGTAACGCTAACACAAACCCTAAACCAAACCCTAATGCTAAACCTAACCCTTACCCCACACCGAACCCTAAACTAACCCTAACCCTAAACCCAAACCTACCCCTACCCCTAACCCCTAACACTACCCCTACCCCTAACCCCTAACACCTAACCCTAACCCTAACCCCAACCCTAACCCTCACCCAAACCCTAAACCTAACCCCTAACCCTAAACCCTAACCCCAAACCCTAACCCCAACCCCACCCAACCCTACCCCCAACCCTAACCCTAACCCCACCCCGCCACATCTAACCCTACCCCTAAACCTACCCCAACCCAAACCCTAACCGTAACCCTCACCCTAACCCTAAACCCTGAACCCTAACCCTAACCCACACTAGCCCCAACAACAACCCTAACCCCAATCCTAACCCTAACCCCACCCTAACCCCCAAACCTAACCCCTAAACCCAACCGCAAACCTATACCCAACCACAATCCCAACACTAACCCCAAACCCAATCACAACCCCATCCCAACTTCAGCCCTAACCCCAACCACAATACTAACTATAACCCTAACCCCTAACCCCAAGCCCTAACCCTAATTCCAACCCTAACACTAACCCTTATCCCTAACCCTAACCCTATCCCTAACCCAACGCTAACCCCCTAACCCCTAACCATAACCCTAACCTTAACCCTAACTCATTTAACCCCTAACCTAACCCCTAACACTAACCCCTAACCATAACCTTAACCCCTAACCTTAACCACCCCTAATTGAACCCTAACTAACTATAAACCTAATCCCTAACCCCTAACCCTAACCCCTAACCCAAACCCCTAACCCGAACCCCTAACCATAACCCCAACATTAACCCTAACCCCAACCACAACCCTAAAACCCAAAGACAATCCCAACACTAACCCCAAACCCAATCCCAACCCCGGAACCCCATCTTCAAACCCCAACCCCCAACCCCAATACTAAGCCTAACCCTAAACCCTAACCCTAACCCCTAACCCCTAACCCTAACCCCTAACCCTAACCCAAAACCTAACCCTAACCCCAACCCCAATCCCCTAACCCCAAACCCAACCCTCAACCAAAACCCTCAACCCCTAATCCTAACCCTAACACTAAACCAAAGATTAACGCTAACCCCAACCAACCCCAACCCCAACCCCCCCCAACCACAACCCCAACCCCTAACCCTAGTAACCCCCCAAACCCTACCTAAAACTAACACTAACAGTGAACCTAACCCTAATCCCTAACCCCTAACGGGGGCCTAAACCTAGAACCCCAACCCTAAACCCTAGGCAACCCAAATCCTAACCCTAACCCTAATCCAACTGTAACCCTTAACCCTAATCATAACCCCCAACCCAACCCAAACCCCAAACTCATCTCTTAACTCCCCAACACTAACCCTAACCATAACCCTAACCCCTAAACTAAACCCAACCATAACCCTTAGGGTCTCAAACCCTACCCTAACACTAACTCCTAACCCTAACACCTAACCCCTAGCACTTAACCCTAACCCCAACCCCAAACCCAACCCTGACCTGACACTCCAACCCCAACCCTAAACCCAACCCCAAACCTCTAACCCTAAAAATAAGAGTAACGATAACACAAACTCCAACCCAAACCGAAAATGCTAAAAACAAACCTTACCCACACCGAATCCCAACCCCACCACAACATAACCCTAATCCTAATCCTAACCCCACCCCTACCCCTAACCCTAACCCCTAACACCTAACCCTAACCCTAACCCCAACCCGATCCCTAACCCCCTCAACCCTAACCCCAACCCATAACCAAGCCCCTATCCCTAACCCTATCCTTAACCCCAAGCCTGCCCCTACCCCTACCCCCTTACCCCCCACCCCAACCCTAAACCTACCTCTACCCCTAACCTACCCCTACCCCTAACCCTACCCCAAACCCTAACCCCTAACCGCTAACCCCCACCCCAAACCCTAACCCTAAACCCTAACTTCAAACTTAATACCTAACCCCAATTTTGAATCTCCAACAATAACCCCAATTCTAATCCTAACCTCAACCCTAACTCAACTCTAACCTTAATCCCAACCTCAACCCTAAACTCAACCAGAATCCCAACCCTAACCCCAAACCAATTCCAACCCTAACCCCAAAATTCAACACTAAGCCAACCCCACTCACTAACCCTAACTTCAACCTAATACCTAACCCTAAACCCTAACCATAACCATAACCCTAACCCCAACCCTAACCCCAACCCTAACCATAACCACAACTCCAACTCCAAACCCCTAACCCTAACCCTAACACTAAACCCAAGAGTTACGGTAATCCGAACTCTCAACCCTAACCCTAAACCTAACCACAACCCCTAATCCTAAACCTAACCCCAACCCTAGCCTAACCCTAACCCTATCTCTAACCCTAAACCCTAACTCTAACAATAACCCTAACCTAACTCCTAACCCTATCCCTAACCCTAACACCTAACCCTTATCCCTAAACCTAAACCCTATCCCTAAACCTGCCCTAACCTAAGAGTAATGCTAACCCCTAACCCCAACCCCTAACACCCAACCCTACCCCCTACCCCTAACCAAACCTTAACCCTATCCCTAACCCTAAATCCTAACACTAACCCTAAAGCTAACTCCTAAACCTAATCCTAACCCTAACCCTAACCTTAACACCAACGCTAAACCTAACACTAACCCCAAATCCCAACCATAACCCCAAACCCTAACCCCTAACCCCAACACTAACCCTAATCTCACACGAACACTAAAACTAACCCTAATCCTAACACCTACCCCTAACCCTAACACCCTAACCCTAACCCTAACCCTAACAATAAACCTAATAGTGACGCTAACCTTAACCCCAAACCTACCCCCAACGCCAACCCTACCCTAACCCCACACCAAACTTAACCCCAGCCCTAGGCCCAAATTCCAATCCTAACCCTACCTTTAACCCTAACACATATCGTAAGCCCAAGCGTTCTTTCCATACCCTAGGCTTCAAACCCCTAACCCTAACCCTAATCCTAATCCCAACCCCTAACCTTAACCCCAACACCATCCTAACCCATCCCTAACACCTAACCCTATCCCTACACTTCAACTCCTAACCCCAAACCATAACACCAAACACCACCCCAACTCTAACCCCTAGCCCTATCCCTAGACCCAGCACTAGCCCTAGTCCTAAACCAATCCCGAACCCGAACCTCAACCCCAACCCTAACCCTAAACCAAACCCCAAACCTAACCCCTAACAAAACCCCCTAACCCTTACCCTACCCCTAACCACTAATCCTAACCCCAAAACTAACTCTAATCCTAAACCTAATCCCTAACCCCTAACTCCTTCTAACTTCTAAACCTAAGGGTAACGCTAGTCCCAAGTCTAAACCAAACCTTAAACCTAAACCCCAACGCCAACCCAACCTCAAACCTAACCCAACCCTAACCCAACACTAAACCAAACACTCAGCCCAACCCTGACCCCCTAGCCCCAATCCTATCCCTAACCCTAACACCAATCCTAACCCTCAAACAACCCAATCCTAACCCCTAACCCTAAACCCCACTAACCTAATCCTAACCCCCAAACCAAACCCTAACCCTAACCCAAACCATAACCCTAACCAAAACCCTTAACCCCAACCATAACCCCAAACCCTTTCCAACCCTAAAACGAAGAGTAACTCTAACCCTAACCCTAATACTAACTCTAACCTCAAACTAAACCATAACCCTACCCAAACCCCATTCTAATCCCTAAACCAAACAGTAACCCTAAACCTAACCCTAAACCCTAACCCTCAACCCTAACTATAACCCTAAACCCCTAAACCTGAAAACTAAGAGTAACGCTAACCATAACCCTAACACTAAAACCCAACCAAACCAAACCCTAACCTTACCCTGAACCCTAACGCTAACCCTAAACCAAACCCTAAACCCAACCCAACCTAAAGCAAAACCTAACCCTAACCCTAACCCTAACCAAACCCCCTAACCCTAACCCCTAACCCTAACCAGTAAGCCTAACAGTACCCCTAACTAAACCCCTAACCCGAAACCCAACCATAACCCTAAACCAAAACCTAACCCCAACCCTAACCCTAACACCTAACCCTAACCCTAACCCTAACCCTAACCAAAACCTAAACCCAACTCCTAACCCTAACCTCAGCCCCAGCCCCAGCTCCTAGTCCTAAAATCTTTCCTAGCTCGGAACCACAAACCTAACCCCAACCTCTAACCCTAACCCTAACACCAACACCAACCCTAACCCTAACCCTAACCTCAACCCTAACCCTAACCCTAACCCTAACCCTAAACTCTCTAAACCTAAAACTAAGAGTAACGCCTAACCGTAACCCTAACACTAAACCCAACCATTAACCAAACCCCAACTCACCCCGAACCCTAACTCTCAACCCTAAACCAAATCCTAACCCTAAATCTAACCCTAACACTAACCCCTAACCCTAAGCAGTAACCCTAACCTAACCCTAACGAAAACCCCAACCCTAAACCTCAACCTAAACCCTAAACCAAACCCAACCTAACCCTAACCCTAACCCTAAAGAAAAACCCAACTCTAACCCTAACCCTAACCAAAACCCCTAACCCTAACTCCTAACCCTAACCAGTAACCCTAACAGTAACCCTAATCAAAACCCCTAACCCTAACCCTAACCCTAACCTAACCAACCCTAACCCCTAACCCTAACCCCAACACTAACCCTAACCATAGCCTTAGCCCTAGCCCTAGTCCTAAAACTATCCCTAGCTTGAACCATAGACCCAACCCTTACTATAACCCTAACCCGAATGCCAAGCCCAGCCCTAACCCTAACCTAAACCCAACCCTAACCCTAACCCCTATTCCAACCCTAACCCTAACCCTAATCCTAATTCCTAACCCCTAACCCTAATCCTAAACCCCTTTAACCCTAAACCAAGAGTAACGCTAACACTAACACTAACCCTAACCCTAACGCTAAACCAAACCCCTACTCCTACCCCGAACCCTAAATCTAACCCTAAACCAAACCCTAAACCTAAACCCAACCCCTAACCCTCACCCCTAACTCTAACCCTAACCCTAAACCCTTTTAACCCCAAAACTAGAGTAACGCTAACACCAACACTAACCCCAACCCTAACGCTAAACCAAACCCATACCCTATCCCGAACCCCAAATCTAAACCCTAACCCCAACCCGAACCCTAACCCCAACACTACCCCTACCCCTACCCTCACCCTACCCCTACCCCTAACCCCAACCCCCAACCCCAACCTAACCCCAAACCTAACCCCCCTAACCCTAAATCTAACCCTAACCCCAATCCCTAACCCCAACCCTAACCACAAACCCTCTAAACCTAAACCTACGAGTAACCCTAACCCTAACCCCAACACCAAACCCAACCTCAACCCCAACCCCCAACCATAACCCTAAACCCAAATCTCCTCAACCCTAAACCCAAGAGTAACGCAAACCTAACGCTAACCCTAATCATAACCCCAAACCAAACCTAACCCTCTCTAAACCTAACCCCCAACCCCCAACCTCAACACTAACCCCTACCCTAGCCCCCAGCCCCAGTCCCTAGCATTAGCCGTAGTCCTAAACCTGACCTAGCCAGAACCCCAACAATAGACCCTATACCTCAACCCTAACCCCTAAACCAAACGCTAAACCTAGGACAAACCCAACACTAAATCTAATTCTAACACAAATCCTAATTTAAACATAACCCGAACCTTAACCCTAGGGGCAACCTGAACACCAACCCCCACCCTACCCCTAATTTTAAATTTAACCCTTAACCCCTAAATTAAGTTTAACACAAATCTGTAAATTAAATCTATTCATAGTCCCAACCCCTAATGTTAAATGGTTACCAACCATAACATCCAATTTTTATTATTAATTTTCAATTATACCTTAATTTTGTTTTCTAATTTTAATACTTAATTTCCTAATTTAATATTTAACTAAAAGATTAACTTGAAATTTTTAATTCTGAAATTTAAGAGAGTAATATTTCAATTTTAATTCCAAATTCCAATTTTGATTAAAATTTTACCCTAATTTTAATTTTAATTCTAAATTTTAATTTTAAAAAATTTAAGAGGTATGCTAATTAACCTTAACTCAAATTCTAATTCCTTAAATATTAAAACTTAACTTTAAATAATACTAACATTTTTAAATTAATCTAATTTGGAACAAAACTCTAAATTCTATATCAATTTAAATTAATTCCTTTTAATTCTAATATTTCAATTCCTAATAATAATTATTAAATGCACCCTGACACTAATCTCCAAATACTAAATTTATCAAGTAATTCCTTGAATTTTTAATTCTATCTTAATTTCTTATTTTATTTTACTCCTAATTTTATTTACTTTTAATGCTAATTTTATCACATGTAAATTTAAATTAATTTAATTTTAATTTTGACTTTGGATTTTGGATTTTAATATTTCAATTTTAAATTTGTTACTAATTTTGAATTTTAATGTAAATTTAGTCTTATTCCTTAATTTTAATTTTAATTTATTTTAAATTTAATTTTAATTAAATTTCAATTTTACATTTAGTTTATTTTAATTTTGCTTTAAATTAAAATTCCCTGATTTTGTCACTTTAATTCCAAACTCCTACCCCTAACCTCTACCCCACCCCTGACCCCTAATCCCTAACCAAACCCCACCCCTAACCTCAATTCCTAATCTTCCATATTCCCTTACCTCAATTCCTAACCCCTAACCTAACCTGCCCCAATTAACTTTCTACCTCCTAACCCTAACCCTAACTTAATTCCTAAATCCTAACTCCTAACCTACCTGAACCTCAACCCCTAACTCCCAACCAAACTCTAACCCCAAACCCAACACTAAACCCAACCCCAACCACCAACCTCAACCCAAAACCAAATCCTAACCCTAAACCCAACCTCACCCCTACCCCAATTCATAAACAAAACCCTAACACTATCCCTAAATCTAACCCATAAAAATAACCCCTAACACCACCATAACCCCAACCAAAATCTCCTAATCTAACCCTAACCCCTGAACCATTCCTAACTTCCAACTCCAAACCCTAACCCCAAACTCCAACACCTGACCTACCCTAACCCCAACCCTAACCCTAATCCCTCAATCCTAATCCCCATCCTAACTCGTAACCCTTAACACTAAACCTAATCCCTAACTTAACCCTAACCTCACTCTTCTAACCCTAAACTCATGAGTAACGCTAACTCAACTGCACCCATTCCTAACCATACCCTAAACTCCAACCTCTTCAACCCCAAACCTAAGCGATTCATGAACCTAACCCTAACTTCAATAACCCTAAACCAAACCCAACCCTAATTCCCAAACCTAACTCCTGACCCAACTCAAAACCCCAATCCCAGCTCCCACTAGCCCTATCCCTAGCTCCAGGCATTAGCCCTAGTCCCAAATTAGGTTGGGCTAGGCTAGGGCTTAGGTTTAGGTTAGGTTAAATTAGGTTAAGGCTAGAGTTAAGTGTT
>CAKJTW010000711.1:0-23334 GCA_917880005.1 Nanger dama
GTTAAGGTTAGGGTTTTAGGGATTAGGGTTAGGGGTTAGGTTAGGGTTTAGGGTTAGGGTTAGGAAGAGCTTGGGCTTAGGATATGTGTTAGGGTTAAGGATTAGTGTTAGGGTTAGAGTTAGGCCTAGGCTAGGGTTAGGGTTATGGTAGGGTTAGGGTAGTGTTGGCGTTGGGGTTAGGTTTAGGGTTGGAGTTGAGTTACTAGTCTAGGTTTATTGTTGGGGTTATGGTTAGGGTTTAGTGTTTGGGTTAGGGTTATGGTTATGGGTTAGGATTAGGGTTAGGGTTAGGTTTGGGGTCCCGGGAGTTAGGGTTAGGATTGGGGTTAGAGGTTAGTTAGGGATGGGGTTAGGGTTAGGTTGGGGTTGGGTTTAGGGTAAGGTTTGAGGTTAGGGTCAGGGTTAGGGTTGGTGATAGTGTCAGGGTTAGGGTTGGTGTTAAGGTTACGGTTAGGGTTGGGTTTGAGTGTTAGGGTTAGGGTTAGTGTTGGAGGTTTAGGGTTAGGTTAGGGTTGGTTAGCTTTAGGGTTAGCATTGACGTTAGGGTTATTAGGGCTAGGGTTAGGGTTATGGGTTAGGTTCAGAAGTTAGGGTTAGGGTTAGGTGCTAGGGTCAGGGATAGGGTTATGGGTTGGGAGTTCAGGTTAGGGTTAGGTTTGGAGTTGGGGTTATAGGAGTTGAGGTTGAGATAAATGTTGGGATTGGGGTTGGGGTTAGGTTAGGGTTTGGGTTGGGTTAGGGTTTGGGTTGGGTTAGGGTTGGGTTGGGGTTAAGTTTAGGGTTATGGTTGGTGTTAAGGTTAGGGTTAGGGGTTAGCTTTGGGTTAGGGTTGATGTTAGTGTTAGTGTTTAGGGTTAGGGTTAGTGTTAGGGATAGGATTAGGTTAAGGTAGGTTTTTGGGTTAGGGGTTTAGGGTTAGTGTTAGGTTTAGGGATTTGCTTAGGTTAGGGTTGTGTTAGGATTTGGTTTAGGGTTAGGATTAGGATTAGGGTTAGGGTTGGGGTTAATGTTGGGGTTAGGGTTAGGGTTACAGTTATGGTTGGGGTAGGGTTAGGTTGGGGTGGGGGAAGGGTTGGGATTGGGGTTGGGGTTAGGGGTAGGGGTTAGGGTTCAGGTTTACGGTTGGGTTCGTGGTTAGGGTCAGGGTTAGGGTTATGGTTAAGTTGGGTTTAGTTTGTGGTTGGGGTTGGGTTGGGCTGGGGTTAGGGTTGGGGTTGGGGTTGGGTTTGGAGTTTTGGTTAGGGTTGGGTTAGGGTTTGAAATAGCTTTAGGTTGGGTAGGTTTGTGTTGGGGGTTAGGTCTGGGCTGGACTGGTTGGGCTGAGCTGGGCTGGGATTAGGGTTAGGGTTGGTGAGTTTTGGATTACGGTTAGGGTTAGGGTTAGGTTGGGGGTAGGTTGGGTTAGGTTTAGGGTTAGGGATAGGGGTAGGGGTAGGGTTAAAGTATGTGTGGTTTATGGTTAATTGGGTTGGGATTGGGTTAGGGTTAGGGTTGGGGTTGGGGTTAGTTAGGGGTTGGTTTGGTTAGGATTAGGATTAGAGTTAGCGATACTCTTAGGTTTAGGTTAGAGAGTTTTAGGTTTGATTAGGGTTATGGTTACGGTTGGGGTTTGGTTAGGGTTAGACTTGGGTTGGGTAGGGTTTAGGTTTAGCGTTAGGGTTGGGGTTAGTGTTGGGGTTGGAGTTAGAGTTAGGGTCGGGTCAGGTCGGGGTCATATTTAGGTTCTGGGTTAGCATTCAGAATAGCATTAGTATTGCTTTAGCTTAAGAATTGGGGTTCCAGATTAGGGATTAGGGATAGTGTTGCAGGGTTCGGATTGCAGTTCAATTGGTTAGGTTGGAGTTAGGTTGGGAGTTAAGTTGGGTTGGGGTTGGGATTGGGGTTGGGATTGGGTGGGGATAGGGGTTGGCGGTGGGGTTAGGGTTAGGGTTAGGGATAGGGTTAGGTTTGGGTTTGGGGCAGGTTTGGTTTAGGGTTGGGTTAGTGTTAGCATTGGGGTTGGTGTTAGGGTTGGGGTTGGGGTTGGGGTGGGGGTTTAGGGTTGGTGTTAGGGTTGGGGTTAGATTTGGGGTTAGGTTTGGGGTTGGGGTTGGGGTTTAGGGGTGAGTGTTGGGGTTAGTGTGTTGTATTTAGCATTGGGGTTGGGCTTAGGGTTGGGTTGGGGTCGGGGTCGGGGGTCAGGTTCAGGGTCAGAGTCAGGGTCAGGGTTTAGCGTTAGGTTTAATGTTAGGTCTAGTGCTAGGGCTATGGTTAGGGGCTGGACTAGGACTAGGGTTAGGGGTTGGGGTTGGGTGAGTTTTAGTGTTAACGTTGGTGGTTAGGGGTTAAGTTAGGGTTAAGGTTAGGGTTGGGAGGGGTAGGGGTTAGATTATGCATTAGTTGGATTGGGTACGGTTAGGGTTGGTTTAGGGTTGGGATTATGGTTGGGTTTAGGGTTGGGTGTTGGGGTTAGGATTGGGGGTTGGGTTTGGTGTTAGGGTTAGTGTATGGTTTAGGGTTGAGTTTAGGGTTAGGGTTAGCGTTACTCTTAGTTTAGGGTTAGAAGTTTAGGGTTAGGGTTGGGGGTTAGGGTTAGGGTTTGGTTAGGGTTAGGGTTAAGGTTTAGGGTTAGGGTTAGGGTTAGGGTTAGGGTTTAGGGTTAGCGTTAGGATTAGGTTTAGTGTTGGGGTTAGGGTTAGGGGTCAGGTCAGTGTCAGGGGTTTATGGATGGGGTTAGCGGTAGGGTTAGCGTTAGCATTAGGGTTAGCATTAGGTTTAGGGTTAGGTTTAGGGGTTAGGGTTAGTGTTGGGGTTAGATTTGGTTAAAGTTAAGGCTAAGGTTAGGGTTAAGGAGTAGGATTAGGTGTTTTTGGTTACTGTTAGCTTTAGGTTTAGTGATAGTAGGGTTGGGTTAGTGTTAGGTTTTATGGTTAGGATTAGGGTTAGGGTTAGGTTAAGATTAGGTTTATGTTTCACGGTTTAGGGTTAGGGTTAGGGTTAGTTTAGCATTAAGTTAGGGTCAGGTTTCGGTTAAGCTTAGGCTAGGAGTTAGTGTTCAGAGGTTAGGGTTAAGTTCTGTGGTTTAGAATAGGGTTTCCAGAAAGTGTTAGGGTTAGGGTTGAGGATCGGGGTTATAGTTGGGGTTAGTGTTAATGCTGGGGGCTGGGGCTGAGCCTACGGTTAGGATTAGTGTTAATTTTTGGGTTGGGTTAGAGATTGTGGTTGGTTTTGTTAGGGTTAGTTAGGTTTGGGATTTTTAGCATTATGTTAGGTTAGGGTTAGGGCTGTGCTAGGGTTAGATCTAGGGCTAGGGCTAGGGTTAGGGGTTAGGGTTGGGTGAGTTTTCAGGTTAACGTTAAGGGTAGGGGTAGGGGTGGAAGCAGGTTGGGATTAGGTGTAGGGGTAGGTTTGGGTTAGGATTTAGGGTTGGGGTAGAGATAGAGGTAGGGTCGCGTTATGTTTAGGTTTAGACTGGGTTGGTTTAGGGTTAGGGTTATGGTTAGGTTTTAGAGGTTAGTGTTAGGGTTGGGGTTTGGTTACAGTTAGAGTTAGCGTTAGGGTTAGGGTTTGGGTTCAGTGTTAGGTTTTGAGTTAGGGTTAGGAGTTAGGGTTAGGGTTATAGTTGAGTGTTAGGGTTAGGGTTATGGTTAGTGTTTAGAGTCAGATTGAGGGTTAAAGACAGGGTTTTGGGAAAGGCGTTGGGGTTGGGGTTAAGGTTAGGGTTAGCGTTGAGGTTGGGGTTACGGTTAGGGTTGGGGTTGAGTTGGGGTTGGGGTTGGGGGTTACTACTAGGGCTAAATTCTAACCCTCATAGCTTGCGTAATCTAACCTAGCCAACCCCTACAGATACCTTTACCCCCCTAACCTGGCTCCTAAACCTTAAACCTTAACCTAAACCTAACCCAAATCTAACCCACCTAACCATAATCACTTACCACTACCTAGGCCTAACAACCAATCTACCCTATCCTATACCTAAACCTTAACCTAATGCTAACCACCCAACCTAGCTAGCCCAACACCTAACCCATACCCCTGCCCTAACCCTAACCCTACCCTACCTTTCACACTTGGGCTAGGCCTAAACATAGCCCTAGCCCTAGCCTAGCCATAAACCTTAGGCCTTAACCTAAGCCTGCTTTCTAACCTAGCCTAGGCCCCTAGCCTAGCCTACGTAATCCCTGCCACAGCTCAACCTAAGCATAACCTAGCCTAGCCATAATACAAACCTAACACTAAGCCTAACCTCAACCGCCTAGCCTAACACTATCTAGCTCTCGCCTGCCCAGCCTTACCTAATTAAACTCTAACTATAACCTAACCTATCATATTACCTCTACTAACCATAACCTAAATCTAAACACTCTTCTAGCTCGTAATCTAACAGTAACGCTAACCCTAATCTTATCCTAACAACCCACAACCTAAACTAAAGCCTATCTAAGCCAAAACAACCCCCCCTAACCTAAAACTAACAGCGCAGCCTAACACTAACACTAAAGCTACAACAACCTAACTCTAAAAATCTAACCTAATCACAACCTAGGCCTAATCCCCTAACCCTAGCTACTATTACCTAGCATTCATGGGCCTAACTATCTTTAGGTGCTTATACCCTAACTTGTAACCTAACCTAGGCCACACAAACTCTAACCCTAAAACAATAACCCTAACCCAAAACTAATCAAAACCTGACCAAAATCTGCAACCCATGGCCTACACTTACCCTACCCTACCCTAACCTAACCAGAGCCCTAATCTAACTACTTAGCTAGCCCTAACACCTAACCTAACCTAACACTAACCTAGAGCTAGTCCTAGCATAAGCTTCTTTAACCTAACACTAACCTAACACTAACACTAACCTATCACCCCCAACAAGCAACCTAAACCCTAAACTATTACAACACAAGCCCTCACTTTAACCCTGACCCCTAGAGCTTTCCCTGGCTAGCCATAGCACTAACATTAGCCCACTGGGCCTAGAGCTATCCTTGGGCTATCTACCCTACCCTTAACTAAACCTAAATCCTAACCTAAAAACCTAGCCTAACCCAACCTAATAAACCTAATCCTACCTAGCCTAACTAATACTAGCCTAACCCTGACACTAGACTAAAATAACCTAACCCTAAACCTAACCTAACCCAATCCAGCAACCCTAAACCCCCATAACTCCAACCATAACCCTAACCATGGCCCCTAACCTAACCTATCCACAAGCTCTAGTCCTAACCTTAGAAACACTAACCTAGCCTAACCGCAACCCAAGAGGCCTTTAGCCTGGCACCTAAGCCTATGCTTTAACCTAGCCCCCCCAATCCCAACACTAACCTAACCATGCCTTAACTCTAACCTAACCTAACCTAGCCTATCCTAACCTAAACCTAAATCCTAGCCCCTAACTCTAGCCTAACTGGCCTTAACCTTTGTCTAGCCCTAGCACTAGCACTGGCCTGTGCTATTAAACATCATGGGCTACTCCTACCCTACCTTAATGTTAACCTAAACCACAAACCCTAACCCACAAAACTAACCTAACTCTAAACCAACCCTAACCTAACCTAAACCTAACACAACCCAAGCCCTTACCCTTGCACCCTACTACACCTAACCTAGTCCAACCCACCCAACCTAAACCTAACGCCTACCTAACATTAAGCCTAACTCTAACTAACCTAACCTAAAGCCCACAAACCTAACACTAACCTAACCCCTATCCCTAACTCCACCATGGCACTACCCCTACCTATCCCCTAAACTAACGTTTAACTATCCTAAAACCTATTCCTAACCTAACCTAAACATAACCCTAACCCTAGCCATAACTAAACCTAATCATAACCTAAACCTAACCCCTAACCTAACCTAGCCTATGCATGAAGCCATATTCCTAACCACTACTATCCTAAACCTAGCCATAACCTAACCCTGAACCTAGCCACTTACATTAATCCTAGCCTAGGGCTAGCCCTTCCAACCTTATATAGCACTAGCCACTCGCTCTCCACAGCCCAAAGCCTAACCTAACCCCTCTCCTAAATCCTGAACCCAGCACTAACCCTAACCCCTAACCCAACCTAACCTAAACCCTAACACAAACCCCAACACATACACCCCTACCTCTAACACTACCACTAACACTAACCCTAACCATAAAGCATTAAATCTAACCTAAAACCTAACTTTAACCTAATCCTTAAATCTTAACCTATCCGTAACCCAACTCTAAGCCTAACCCTACCTAACCTAAAACTAATCATAACCCTAAACCTGAACCTAACTATACTAACCCTAGCCCTAGCCCTAGCCTATCCCTGGCATATGCCTAGACCTAACCCTCTCCCTAGCCTAACCCAAACCATAACCATAACATAAACCTAAACAACCTAACAGTGAACCCTAACCTAAACCTAGCAACCCCCTAAGCATACCCTAACTCAAACCTAACCTTACCTAACTAAACCCCAACACATGCCTACACCTAACTACCCCTAACCTAACCTTATCCCTGACCAACCCTGACACTAAACCTAACCCTAACCCTAACCTAAACCTTAAACCTAATGCTATGGCAACTCTAACCTAACCTAACTTGCTATCCCTTATACTAACTCTATCACTAAACACTAAACCTAACGTTAACCCTAACTCTAAACACTAACCGTAACCCAAATCCTTACAGACCTAAACCTTAACAACCTAACTCCAACCCATTAAGCTTACCCCCTACCATGAACCTTAACAGCCAACACTAACTAACCTAACCTAAACCTAACACAGAAAACTTAACCTAACCCTAAAACCTAACCCTAAAACTAACCCTAACCTTAACCTAACCTAACCTAATAATCAGTAACTCTAACTTTAACTGTAACCCCTAACTCTATCCCTAACCCTCCCAAACCTAACTCGTCTAACCTAACCTAAGCCTACCCCTACCTAACCTATCATACCTAACCTAGCAGCCTAAACTAATATAAACCTAACCCTATGCGTCAGAAGCCCTTACCTTACCACTAATCTATGAGGCTAACCATAGCCTAACCTATCACTAAGCCTAATCCCACACTTGCAACCTAACCTAAACATAACCCCTAACCTAACCACAACCCCAACCTAACCCTAAACATGCCCAAACTCTAACCTAACTAAAAACACAACCTATTCTAGCCTAACTCTAAACCTAAATCTCTTCTGAAAGCTTTAACTCTAAGCAGTAAGCATGAAACCTAATCCTATCCACTAACCCAAACCGAACCTAAACCTAAACCTACCTAAGCCTCAAAAACTATCCCTAACCATAAATCTAAGCCTAACATTAACACTAGCACCTAACACTAACTCTACCCTAACCCTACCTAACCTAACCCTAACCTAGCCCTAGCCCTACCCTAGCACTAGCCTAGCCCTAACCCTATCCTTAGGCTAACCCAACAATACATTTGACCTCAACCTAAACCCGAAACATACAACCTAAAACAAGCCTAACTATGTGAACCGTAACCCAAACCCTAATCTAACATGACCCATACCCCTACCCTTACACTCCTGCATACCACCTAACCTAACCAGCCCAAAGCCTAACCCTAACATTAAAACCTACTTTGCAACTGCCTCTAATACTATCCCCCCCTAACCCTAGCAACCTAACCTAACCTAACAACAACACCTAACCCTACCTCTAATCTTAACCTAACCCTAAACTTAAACCGCTGCCCGAATAACCCCTAACAGTAATGCTAACCTAATCCTGTCCCTAGCAACCTCAGCCTGACCTATAACCTATCTAGCCTAAGCCTAAGCCCCCCTCAACCTAGCCCTAACCTAACACTAACACTAGATATGACCTAACCTAACACTAAACTAACTAACCTCTAACCTAAATTCTAACCTAACACTAGCAGCTAACGCTAAGTTCTAACCTAACTTCTGAAAAGCCTAAGCACTAAACCTATTCCTAAAACCTAGCCTAACACAACCTAGAAACCAATCCTAACCTAAATCTAACTCCAACACATACCCCTATCTTACCTAACCTAACCTAACACTAATCCTATCCTAAACGAATCTAACCTGACCTAACCTAAATCCTACAACCTAACCTAAACAACTCTAACCCTAACCTAACTGTAACCTAACCTATCCCTAACACCTAACCCTAACCCTAACTCGTCTAACCTAACCCTAAACCTACTACAACCTAACCTATCCTACCCTTAACCCTAACAACCCTAACCCTAAATCGTATAACCTAACCCTAAAACTATGCCTAACCCTAAAGCTACCCCAATCCTAGCACTAACTAACCTAACCTAACACTAAACCCTCGTAAGCCACTAAACCACTGGCCCTAACTCTAAACACTAAACTAACCTTAACTATATTAAACCTAACCTAAACCTAACTCTAACCTAACGTTAGCCCTAACCTAATCCCAAACCCCAACCATAATCCTAGCCATACCCCCTAACTCTGAGCTTCCAAGCACACCTGGCACCCCTAAGCCTCTTCCTTCCTAACCCTAGCAGTAATGCTAATCCTAATCTATCTCTAACCCAAACTCCAACCTAAACCTAAACCTACACTAGCCTAAGCCTAAGCCTATTCATAAACCTAACCCACAACCTAAGAGTAGCTTGCTTACCCTATCTAACTCTAAAAACCCAACCTAACCTAAGCCTGAAAGCCTAACCTAATCCTAAACTGGTCTAGCCTAGCCCTACCCCTATCACTAACTTGCATGGCCTAACCCCATCCTTGAGTCCTAACCACACTACTGTAACCTAACACTAAACACTAAACTCTAATCTTAAAACTAACCTTAACCTAACCCAAGCCTAAGCAACCCTAACCCAAAACCTAAGCCTAAACGCAACCCATACACCTGCCCTTACACCTGCACTTTCTTCTTCTAACAAAACCCTAAATCTAACCTAACGCTCACTAACACTAACCTAACTGTAACACTAACCCTCAACCTAATCTTAACCTAACTTCCTAGCTTTAACCTAACACTAACACAAGAGCTATCCTAACGTAACCTAAGCCTAAGCACTAACACTGAAAGCTCACAAGCTCAAGGCCTAATCCTAAGCCTAACACTAAATAATGAGAAAGTTCTCACCTACCCAGCCTTTCTAGCCATGAGTCTAGCACTGGCCCTAGGTCTAACCTATCCTTGAACACAACCCTACCCTACACTTCAACCACTAACCTAAAGCCTAAACCTAACCCTAAAACTAACCCCTAACCTAACCTCAAGCCCAACCCCTGACTTAAACCTAACCCACAACATAAACTTACCTCCTAACCCCTACCCTAGCCATAACCAAACCTAAATCAAACCCGACACTTTAACCCTCAACTAACCTAACCTAAACCTAATCTAATCCTTTAAACCCCCAACCTAACCTAACCTTACCTTACTGAAACTAAATCTAAGCCTAACTGTATTCTAACACATGAAACACAACCTAAGCCTAAACCTCTTCTAACCCTAACCCTAACAGTAACACGTAACCTAATCTATCCTAACTAACCCCAACCTAAACCTAAAAACCTACCTTAAAACTAATCATGGCTCTTCATGACCTAACCACCAGAAAGCCAAAACCTAACCATAACCCTAACTAAAACCCTGACTTCCTAACCTAATGCTAACTCTAAAACCTAACCTAACCTAACCTAAATCCTGCACCCTACCCTTAACCTAACCTAAATGATGAAGCCCTGGCCCTAAAACTAACCTAGCCTAACCCAACCATAACCCTAACCTAACTAGCCATAAGCCCTGCCCTTACCCTACTGCGTAACCTAGCCTAACCGAGCCCTAGCCTAACCTAAAATTTCATGACCTAACATAACCTAACCTAACTCTACTCTAACCTAACCTAACCCTTTCCTAAATAGCCTGTGCACTAGCCTAACACACAACACTAAACGAAACCTGTGAATCTAAATAATAAATAAAAAGCTAAGCTAATCCCCAACCTAACCTAACACTAACCCCAACAATAGCACTAACCCTAACCGTACCTAACCCACTAACTACCCTAAACCTAAAGCTAACCCTAGGCCTAGGCACCTATTCTACAGCCTAAAGCTCTATCCCTAACCTCGCTGGCTAACAATCTATCCTAACAAACCTAAACTAAACCTTACCTAGGCCCAACCTAAATCACCTAACACTAACCTAGGACTGTATAAAGCTAACCTAAACCCTAAACCTAAGCCAAAATCCTAAGCCTAGCCTTAACTACCTAACTTTACCTCCTGAACTTTCTAGCCTAACATTTATTTTCAAAACCAATTAACCTAAAAGCCTAACCTAAACCTAAATATAAAAAATAACTAACCTAACTAAACCTAACCCGACCACTAACCTAAGCTAACCCTAACCTAATACCTCTAATCCAAACCCTGAACCTAAATAATGTAACGCTAACCTAATCCTAACCCTAACTCTAGCCCATACCACTACACTCTAGCCTAACCTAGGCCTAAACCCTCACTAAACCCTAATGCTAACCTTACACCCTAGCACTAAATATACTAGCCTAACCCTAAACATAAACTAAATATAACCCTAACCCTAACCCCTAGCCTAACCTAGGCCTAACCCTTACCCCATCCATAGCCTAATACTAACCAATGCCTTAACACTAGCCTAGCCTAACCTAACTATTCTAACACTAACCCTAAATCTAAACTTCTTCTAACCCTAACCATTAACATTACGCTAACCTTATTCTATCCTAACCTTTAGCTCCAACCTAAACCTAAACATACCCTACCCCTAAACCTAAACCTAACCTAACATTAACCTTAACCTAACACTAACTCTAAAACCTAACCTTAACCTAACCTAAGCCTAACCTGACCCTAACCTAGCCCTAGCCTAGCGCTGACCCCTGGCCTAACCCTATCTTAGGCTAACCTACAGCCTACTTTGGATCCTAAATCAAACCTAAACCCTAAACCTAAAACTAACCTAACTCTTACCAACCCTAAACCTAACCTAATACTAAACCCAAGCCATGCCCTACCTTACCCTACCCTACACCTAACCTAACTTAAGCCTAACCATAAACCCTAAACTAACTCTAACCTAACCCTAACCCCAACCTAACCCCAACCTAAAACTAAGCCTAACACTAACACTAACCCTAACACTAACCCTAACCCTAAACAGTCCTAACCTAACCTGGACCTAACCTTAAACCCTAGCCCTAACACTAAGCTGCTCAGTCTGGCCTAAGCCTAGCTCAACACATGCCCCTACCCCTACCCTTATCCCCTAACACTAACTCTAACCTTATTCTAAACCCTAATCCTAACCTATCCTTAACTCCAAATACTAACCCTAACCCTAACCATAACCCAAACCTAACTATAAAACTAACCTAACTAAACCTAACCCCAACTCCTGCCACTTTCCCTACCCTACCTCTACACCCATCGCTAACCTAACCCTATCCCTAAGCCCACTTATCCATAACTCTAACCCTATACACTAAGCCTAACCCTAAACATAACCCAAACCTAACCTAACCCTAACCCAAACCTAACCCCAAACCTAACTTTAACGGTACCTAATACTAACCTAAATATAACCTAACACTATTCTAACCTAACCTAAATCTAAACCTCTTCTAACCTAACATAACTGTAACGCTAACCCTAATTCTATCTGTAACCCCAACCCCAACCTTAAACCTAAGCCCCACCTAACCCCTTAACATACACCTAACACTAACCGCCTAACCATAACCTAAACCTAACCGCCAACCTAAACTAACACTAACACTAACTCTAATCCTAAACCTAACCTAACCTATCTAAGGCAGCGAAACCTAATCACAACACTAACCAGCCTAACCATAATGTGGGGTTGGTGTTTCAGGTTAGGGTTGGGAACCAAGAATAGAGGTTTAGGAATAGGAGTTAGGTTAGCCCTGGCCTAGCACTAAGCTCTACCTGGCCTAAAGTCCAGCCTAGCGCTAGGACTAAGCTACTAAGCAATGGCCATAACCTGGTTTGGCCCTGGCCTTAGACCTAGCACTGGCGCATAGTCCTCGCCC
This sequence comes from Nanger dama, assembly GCA_917880005.1. Classification (NCBI taxonomy): domain Eukaryota; kingdom Metazoa; phylum Chordata; class Mammalia; order Artiodactyla; family Bovidae; genus Nanger; species Nanger dama. The sequence goes on from CAKJTW010000711.1 coordinate 12,063, forward strand.
TATCAGTAGGTCTGATAGCCCTACCCTTGGCCCTAGAGCCTAGGCCTAGACTCTAGCCCATAGGGCTTAACCCTAGTTCTACCCAGAGCCTAACACAAAGCTAACCTAACGACTTAAGCCTTACACTAGCACACTACCTAGCCTAGCCCAGCCTAACACTAACCGAGACCTGACTCTGTTTTAACTTAGGCCTAAGCCTAAGCTGCCTAAGCCAAAGCTAGTCTAGCATTGCAAGCACATACACTAGCCTTGCCCTACCTCTACCTAACCTAGCAAGAGCCTAACCTCAGCCTTAGGCATCAGAGCTAGCACTGAGCAGGCCACTGGCACTGGCCTCGACTAATTAGTTAGGGTTAGGGGTTAGGGGTTAGGATTGGGATTTGGTTTATGGTTGGGGTTGGGGTTCTGTTTAGTGTTGGGGTTGGGGTTAAGGGTTGGTGTGGGGTTTGGGGAAGGGTTGGTGTTGAGAGATGGAGCTTGGGGTTGGGTTTAGGAGTTGGTGTTAGGTTTAACTGCTGGGGTTGGCGTTGGTTTTGGTTAGGGTTATGTGTGGGAGTAGGGGTAACGGTGTGGGTGGGGTTAGGGTTAGGAATTAGGGATTGTGTTAGGATTAGGGTTGATTTCAGGGTTAGGTTTATCATTTAGGTTAGGGTTAAGGCTAGAGTAGGGTTTAAAGTTAGGTTATTTTAGGATATAAAATTAGCATTGAGGTTAGGTTAGGTTTTAATTTAGGTTATGGTTAGGTTTGGGTTATGTTGAGTTTACGGGTTAGGTGAGATTAGGGTGAGTGTAAAGTATAGGGTTAGGTAAGAGTAGGTTTAGATGATTTAGGTTAGGGATAGTGTTAGGTTTAGGTTATGATTAGGGTTAGAGTTAAGTTAGGACCTAGGTTAGATTTGAGCTAGGTTGGTGCTAGTTTGTAGGGGCTTAGGTAGGGTTTAGGGTTGGTGTTAGGTTTAGTGTTAAGGTTAGGTTAGTGTTAGTTAGGGGGTCAGAGTTATGGTTAGGCCGAGGGGGTAGGGGTAGTGGAATGGGGTGGGAGAGGTACGGACTATTGTAGTAAGGATTGGTTGGTGTTAGTGTTCAGGGCTAGGATTAGGTAAATAGGGTTGAGTGATAGAGTGTAAGGGAAATGAGGTTAGGGTTAGATTTGGGTTAGGGTTAGTGTTGGGTTATGGTTTAGGCTTAGGGATAGGATAGGATAGGACCAATGGTTGGGCATGGGATAGGTTTAGGCTTGGGAGGGGGTAGGGTGTAGCCTATGAGTTGGGTTTGAGTTAGGGTTAGGGAGGGAATGGAGTAGGTTAAATTAATTAGGTTTAGGGTTAGGTTAAAAAGGTTAGAGTTAGGCCGAGGGATAGGGTTAGGCTAAGGCCAGTCTAATGCTAAAGCTAGTTAGGGTTAGGTTAGGTATGGTTAGTGGTAGGTTGGGGTTGGTTAGGGATAGGATTAGGTTAAAGAAGTAGAATAGTACAGTTAGGTTAGTGTCAGAAGAGGCTCTCGGTTTAGGGTTAGGGTTAGAATAGAGTTTAGGTTAAGGTTAGGATTAGGGTTAGTTATGGTTAGGAGTAGGGACCAAAGTTGGGGTTAGGGTTAGGTTTAGGGTTAAATTTAGGGTAATGGTTAGTGTTAAAGTTACCATTAGATTTAGGTTAAGGCCGGCAGGGTTAGGGGCAGGGGTATGGGTAAGAGTAGGTATAGGGTTAGGGTTTGGTTTATGTAGGTAGGTATAAGTTTAGGGTTGAGGTTGGGGTTGGGAAAGATTAGGGTTAGGGTTAGGTTGGAGTTAGGGTTGATAAAGTTAGGATAGGGTTCCAAAGGTTTAGTTTAGGCTGGGGTAAACAGGTTAGATATAGGGTTAGGCATAGGGCTGTTAGAATTAGGGCTGGGGTTGGGGTTGGAGTTGAGGTTAAGGTTAGGGTTACACTACTCTTAGGTTTAGGGTAGAAGTGGACTCGGTTTAGGGTATGATTAGGGTTAGGGTTAGGGCTAGGCTCAGGTTAGGGCTAGGGTTAGGTTTAGGGTTAGGCCTAGGGTTAGGGTTAGCATTAGGTTAGGGTTAGGCTGAGATAGAGTAAGGCCTAGGGCTAGGCTAGTGCTAAGGCTAGGGTTAGGGTTAAGGAGTAGAAAAAAGTTACAGTTAAGTTAGGTCTAAAAGGGTTCGGTTTAGAGTTAGGGACAAAATATTGTTAGGGTTAAAGTAGGTTAGGTAGAGGGCACGGTTAGGGGTAGGGTTGGGGTTGAGGTTAGGGTTAGGCTTAGGGTACAATTTGGGTAGGGTTAGAGTTAGGGAGTGCTACAGTGGTAGGAGTATGGGTAGGGTTGAAGTTAAGAGGCTAGGATTAGGGTTAGATTTAGCGTAATGGTTTGTGCTACAGTTTAGGTTAGGGTTAGTTAAGTGGGGTTAGGGGTTGAAGCAGGGGTTTGTTAGAGGGTAGATGTTAGGGTTAGGGTTAGGTTAGGTTATAGTTAGATAGGTACAGGTTTAGGGCTGGAGTTGGGGTTAGGATAGAATTAGGTTAGGTTAGGGTTAGAGAATTGGTTAGGGTTAGGGTTCAAAGTAGTTTGATTTAGTGTTAGGTTAGAAATAGGGTTAGGGACAGGGTTAGGTTAGGGCTGGTTAGGGTTAGGTTGGGGGTTAGGGTTGAAGAGTTATAGTTAGATTAAATACTCTTAGGTTTGAGATTATAAGAGGCTCCGGTTTAGGCATGATTTAAATAAGCCAGGCTGAGCCTTAAGTTAGGGTTAGCCAGGCTGGGGCTCAGGATTAGTAGGTAGGGGTAGTGGTATGTGTTGGCGAGGTTAGGGCTAGGGTTGCGAGGATTATGGTTAGGGCTACAGGTATTAGGGTTTGGGGTTAGGTTGGGGATAAAGTTAGGGTTAAGGCAGGGGTAAGTTGAAGATTAGGTTTAGGTAGGGTTAGTTAAAGATTAAGGTAGGGTTAGGTTAGGGTAGGTTTAGGGTAGGTTGGGTTGGAGTTAGGGCTAGCAGGTTTAGGAATAGGCCCTAAGCTAGTCCTAGGGGCTGGGGCTTAGCGAGGCTGGGACTCCAGGTGGGGCGCAAGGGTTAGGCTCTAGGTTACAGTTAGGAGGTTAGGGGTTGGCGTTAGTCTTAGCTAAGTGTAGAAGGAGGTTAGTTTGAGGTTAGAATATAGAACAAAATGAGGTTAGTTTAGTTTATTAGGGACAGGGTTAGGTAGGGATAGTGTTACGGTTTAGTATAGATTAAGGTAAGTACAGAATTAAGGGCTAGATTTAGGTTAGGGATAAGGTAGGGGAAGGGATAGGGGTAGGGCATGTTGGAGTTAGGGTTAGGGTTAGATTGGGTTAAGGTTAGTGTTAGGGTAAATAGAATTTAGGTTAAGGAGTTAAGGATAAGTTAGGTGGGGTAAGGGTTAGTTTTAGAGGTAAAGATTAGGGTTAGGGTTAGTGTTGGTGTTAGAGGTTAGGCTTTAGGTTTGGTTAATTAGGGTTAGTGTTGGACAGTTTAGGATTGGGGTTAGGTTTAGGTTTAGGGTTAGTGTAGTTTGGGTTAGGTTGGGGTTGGGGTTAGGGTTAGGTTAGGCAGGTTAGGGTTATGGTTTAGGGTTAGGTTAAGAATAGTAGTTAGGTTAGGCCGAGGGATAGGTTAGTTCTAGGGCTAGTGCTAGTGCTAAGGCTAGGTTAGTGTTAGTGTTAGTGTTAGGGGTTAAGGTATGGGTTGGGGTTGAGGTTAGGTTAGGATTAGGGTTAGGTTAGGCACAATTAGGGTTAGGTCAGAAGAGGTTTCGGTTTAGAGTTAGGGTTAGAATAGGGTTAGGGTTAGGGTTAGGGTTAGGTACGGTTAGGGGGTAGGGGTTGGGGTTGGGGTTAGGGGTTAGGTTAGGGTTTAGGGTTAGGATTTGGTTCAGGTTAGGTTTAGGGGTTAGGTTAGGTTAGGTTTAGTGTTAGAGTATGGGTTAGGTTTTGGGTTAGGTTAGGTTTAGGGTTAGATTTAGGGTAATGGTTAGTGTTACATTACCAATAGATTTAGGGCTAAGGCTGGCTTAGGGTTAGGGTAGGGTATGGGTAAGAGTAGGTATTAGGGTTAGGGTTAGGTTAGGTTTATGGTAAGAGGTAGGTATAGGTTTAGGGTTGGGGCTGGGGTTGGGGAAAGGATTAGGTTTAGGTTAGGTTTAAGGTTAGGGTTAGAGTGCGGTTAGGGGAGGGTTTGAAGAGGTTTCAGTTTAGGGTTAGGGGGGAGAATAGGGTTAGGGATAGGGTTAGGATAGATGTAGTTAGGATTAGGGTTGGGGGTTGGGTTTGGGGGTGGTTAGGGTTAGGGTTAGGTTAGCATTACTCTTAGGTTTGGGTTAAAGTGGTTTCGGTTTAGGGTATGATTTAGGGTTAGGGGTTGGGGCTAGGCTCGGTGTTGGGGTTAGGGTTAGGTTTAGGTTTAGGGTTTAGGTTAGGGGTTAAGAATAGAGTTAGGTTAGGCCGAGGGATAGGGTAAGGCCTAGGCTAGTGCTAAGGGCTAAGGCTAGGTTAGGATAGGTTGGTTAGGGCTAGGGTTTAGGTTGGGATAGGGTTAGGGTTAGATTAAGGGTAATGGTTAGTGTTAGAGTTAGCATTAGGGTTATGGTTAGGGTTGGGTTAAGTTTAAGTAGGGGTATGGGTAAGTGTAGGTGTTAGGCTTAGGTTTAGGTTAAGGTTGGGTTATGGTTATGGTTAGGTTAGGGTTAGGATATGGATAGGGTTAGGATTAGATTAAGGGTAATGGTTAGTGTTACAGTTAGCATTAGGGTTACAGTTAGGTTGGGTTAGGTTTAGGTGTGGGGTATGGGTAAGTGTAGGTGTTAGGTTAGGGTTAGGGTTAGGGTTGGGTTTATGGTTAGGTAAGTACAAGTTTAGGATGGGGTTGGGGTTAGGGATAGATTTAGGTTTAGGGTTAGGTTTAGGGTTAGGGTCAGTGTACGGTTAGGGTTAGGGTTCAAAAGACTTTCGGTTTAGGATTAGGGTTAGAATAGGTTAGGGATAGGGTTAGAGTTAGGGTACGGTTAGGGTTATGGTTGGGGTTGGGGTTGGGGTTAGGGTTAGAGGTTAGCATTACCTTAGGTTTAGGGTTGGAAGCAGTTTAGGTTTATGGTATGATTAGGTTAGGGTTAGGGTTAGGCTTAGGGTTAGGGTTAGGTTAGGCCTCGGGTTTAGGTTAGGGGTAGGGGAAGTGGTATGTGTTGGGATTTGTTAGGGTTAGGTTTAGGGTTGGGTTAGGGTTATAGTTAGGGTTTAGGGTTGGGGTTAGGGGTTAGGGTTTTAGGTTTAGTGTTAGATTAGGGGTTAAGGTAGGGGTTAGTTGTTAAGATTAGGGTTAGGGTTGAGGTTAGTGTTAGGATATGGAAGGGGTTATGGGTTGTGGTTGAGGTTTGGGGTTAGGGTTAAGTTTGGTTGGGTTCTGGGCTAGGTTTAGGAATAAGACTAGGACTAGTCCTAGGTCTGGGGCTAGGGCTAGGGGCTCAAGCTAGGTTTAGTGTATTGGTGGTAGGCTTTAGGTTTGGGGTTACGGTTAGGGTTTCATGGTTAGGGTTAGGGTTAGGGTTGGGTTTGGTGTTAGGGTTGGAGGTTAGCGTTACTGTTAGGTTGAGTGTAGAATAGGTTTAGGTTTAGGATTAGCATTAGAATAAAGTTAGGTTAGGTTTAGTTTATTAGGGTTAGGGTTAGGTTAGGGATAGAGTTAGGGTTTAATGTTAGGATTATGTTTGTGTCACTATTAGGAGCTAGGTTTGGGGTTGGGTTTTGGGGTTAGGGAAGGGTTGGTGGAGGGGTTTTGGTTAAAGTTAGGGTTGGGGTTAGGATTGGGTTAGGGGTTAGTGTTAGGGTTCGGGTTTAGGTTTAGGGTTAGTGTTAGGTTAGGTTAGTTTTAGGTAGGTTAGGGTTAGGGTTAGTGTTGGGGTAAAATTAGTGTTGAGTGTAGTGTTTCGTTAGGGTAAGGGTAGGGGTGGGGGTGAGGGTAGGGGTATGGTTTGGGGTTAGGTTTGGGTTTGGGTTAAGGTTTGTGTTGAGGTTAGGGTTAGGGTTAATGTTAGGGGTAGTGTTAGGCCTAAAGATAGGGTTGAGGCCTAGGAGCTGGTGTTGGGGCTATGGCTAGGGCTAGGCTAGGGTTAATGTTGGGGGTTAGTGTTTAGGGTTGGGGTTAGGGTTAAGTTTTAAGTTAGAGTGAGTGTTGGGATTGGTGTTAGGGTTAGGGTTATGGTTTAGGGGTTAGGGTTAGGATTTAGGGTTAGGGTTGAGATAGGGCTAGTGTTGTGTTGGGTTAGGTGGGTTAGGTTTAGGTTTAGGTTGTTAGGGTTAGTGTTAGTGTTAAGGTTAGCGTTAGCGTTAGGGTTAGGGTATGGTTAGGGTTAGGAGTAGGGTAGTGGTAAGGATAGGTATGGGTTGCGGTTAGGGTTTAGGTTTTGGGTTAGGGTAGATTTAGGGTTAGAGTTAGTTTTAGGGTTAGAGGTTTAAGGTTTAGGGTTAGGGTTAAGGGTAGGGGTATGGTTAGACCTAAGGATAAGGTTTGGCCTATTAGGGCTGAGTGCTAGGGGTGGGGCTAGGGCTAGACTAGGGTTAGGGTTAGGCCTTCAGGGTTATGGTTAGGTTGGTTATAGAGTTAGGGTTAGGGTTAGGTTTGGTTGTTAGGGTTGGGGTTGGGGTGGTTTTGATTCGGTTTAGGTCTAGGCTTAGGGTAGAGGGTTGGGTTTGGGGTTGGGGTTGGGTTTAGGGATGGATCGGGATTAGCGTAACTGTTGGGGTTGGGTTAGAAGGGGTTAGGGGTAGGGTTAGGGTTGGGGTTGGGGTTAGGGTTAGGGTTAGAGTTGAAGGTTATGTTTGAGTTAGGGGTTGGTGTTTGGGTTGGGGTTGGGTGATTAGGGTTTAGGGATGGGGTTAATGTTGGGGGTTGAGGGTGGGGGTATTTGTATGGGTTGGAGTTAGGTTTAGGGTCCAGGATTGGGTTAGGGTTAGTTTTAGGAGTTGGGAGTTTGGGTTGGGGTTGGGTTAGATTAAGTTAGGGTTAGTGGTAATGTTAGGGTTAGGGTAAGATTTAGTGTTGAAGTAAGGGTTGGGGTTTGGGATATGGTGAGTTGGGGCTAGGGTTGGTTTATAGGAGGGATAGGATTGAGGGTTGTGTTTAGGGATAGGGTTGGGGTTTGGGTTAGGAGCTAATGTTAGGTTGCATAGGGTTAAGTACAGTTGGGGTTTAGGTTTAGGTTGGAGTTAGTAGTTAGGGGTTTAAGATAGGGGCTGGGGCAGGGTTAGAGTTTATGGTTAGGGGTTCGACCAAGGCTAGGGGTGGGCTGGTAGGGGTCATGGGTTAGTGCTAGGGTTGGGTTAAGATAGGGCTAGTAGGATGGGGCTAGGGATAGGAGGGACGGGGTTAGGGTTGGGTTTAGGGTTTAGGAAAAGTGTTAATGGTTAGGGTTAAGGATTAGGTAGTGAAAAATGGATAGGGTTAGGAATAGGTGGTTAGATAAAAGGTTAAGGCTAAAAGGTAGGGTTAAGAGCTTAGGGGTAGTGTTAGGGTTAGAGTTAGGCAGGAATTAGGCTTAGGAAGGAGTTAGGGAATTAGGAGTGGGGCTAGAGTAGTTTATGGTTAGGGTGGGGTTGGTGGGTTGGATTACATATGTTGGTGTTTAGTTAGAGCTTAGGGTGGGGTTAGGGAAAGTGTTGGCTTAGGATAGGTGTTAGATTAAATTAGGATTAGGGTTAGAGTTAGGACTAGGGCTAGGTTAGGGTTAGGGTTAAAGGGGTGGGTTGGGTTTGGGGTTTAGGGGTAGGACTAGGGTTGGGGTTAGGCTGAGGAGCTTAGGGCGGGCTCTGCTGGGAGCTAGAGCTGGGGCTCTGGCTAAGTTAGGATTGTTTGGGGTTTTATAATGGTTTATAGTTAGATTTTAGGCCAAGCTTAAGGGTTAGCGTTGAGTTAATTTGAGTTAGGTTAGGGTTACAGTTAGGCTTAGTTTAAGATGGGTTGGGGTTAGGGTTAGGATTATGGTAAGTGTAGGGTTGGGGTTAGGGTTAGGGTTTGGTTAGTGTTAAGGTTAGGGTTAGTGTTTAGGTTGGGTTAGATTAGGTAAGGATTAGTGTTTACTGTTAGGTTTAGGGGTTTGGGTTATGGTTAGCGTTCAGGTTAGGTTAGAATTAGTTAGGTTAGGGTCTAGTTAGAGCTAGGTTAGGGTTAGGAATTTAGGGTTATAAAGTTAGTTTAGGGTTAGGGTTAGGGGTTGGGTTAGGTTAGGGTTTAAAGTTAGGAGTTAGGGTTACGCGGTCTAAGTTGGGGTAGGGTAGCTTTAGGTGGTGTAGATTTAGGAGTTAGATTAGGGTTAGGTAGGGGTAGGGTAGGGTTAAAGATATGTGTGTGTTGGGTTAGGGTTAGGGTTGGGGTTGAGGTTGGGGTTTAGGCACAGGTTTAGGGTTGGGGTTAGGGTTAGGGATAGGGTTGGGTCTAGGGCTAGTGCTAGGTATAAGGCTGGGTCTAGACTTAGGGGTTAGGGATTAGAGTTAGGGTGGGGTTAGGTTTAGGGTTGTGGTTGGGGTTAGGGTTAGGGTTAGGGTTACCATTACTGTTAGGAGTTGTTAGGTTAGAAGATTTAGGTTGGGGTTGGGGTTAGAGTACAGGTTAGGGTTGAGTATTAGGGTTAGGATTGGGTTAAGGGTTGGGGTTAGGGTTAGGTTTGGGGTGGGGGTGAGGGCTGGGGCGGGGTAGGGCTGAGGGCTGTGCTGGGTTGGGTTTATGGCTGGGGCTACGTTTGGAGATTGGGTTTAGGGTTTAGAGTTAGGGTTAGGTTAGGATTGGGGTTTAGAGTTAGGGTTATTGTTGGTGTTTAGTGTTGGAGCTGGGGTTGAGGTTGGGTTTAGTGTTAGGGATACTTTTAGGGCTAGGGATGGTGCTAGAGTTGAGTTAGGGTTAAGTTTAGGGTTAGGTGGGATGAGGCTAGGGTAGGGTTAGGTTTAGGTTTGGGTTTGGGGTTGGGGTTAGTATTAGGATTAGCATTACTGTTGGGTTTAGGATTATAAGTAGGTTTAGGTGGGATAGAATGGGTTGGGTGGGGTTGGTGTTAGGGTTGGGGTAGGATTAAGTAGGTTAGTGTTTGTGTTAGGTTTAGGGTTAGGATTATGGTTTCCGGGTTGGGGATGGGGTTCAGGTTAGAAGTAGCGGTTGGTGGGGGGCAGGGTTAGGGTTAGGGTTGGGGTTTAAGAGTAAGGAGTTAGGGTTAGGGTTAGGGTTAGACAGTTAGTTTTGGGTTAGGGTTAGGGTTGGGGTTAGAGTTAGGGTTTAGTGGGGTTCTAGTTAGGGTTTAGGTTAGGGTTATGGGTTAGGGTTTAGGTTTAGGTGTAGTTTGGGGTTGGATTTAGGGTTGGGTTGAGTGGGGTTAGGGATAGTGTGTGTGTTAGGTTAAGGTTACGTTGTGTGGGGTTATGGTTGGGGTTATGGACAGGGTTTAGGGTTGGGTTGGTGTTGGATGGGTTGCCTGACTTGGTTGGCTGGTGGGAGCTAGGGTTGGGGGTGAGGTTAGTTAGGGTTAGTGGTTAGGGTTGGGGTTGGGTTAGGGTTGGGTTAGGGACCATTACTGTTAGAGTTGGGGGTGAGAATAGGTTTAGGTTAGGGGTTAGGAGGGGTTGGGGTTGGGGTGGGGTTGGGTGGGGGTTGGATTTTTATTTAGGGTTAGGTTGGGGTTGGGGTTTTGGGTTAGGGTTAGGGCTGGGGGTTGGGTAGGCTGGAGCTGTGCTAGGTCTAGGTTAGGGCTGGGCCGTTGGGTGGGGTTGGTGTGGGGTTAGTTAGTGTAAGTTGGGGTAGGATTAATGTTGGGTTTAATTGGGGGTAGATTTGGGGCAGGTTCCTGGGAGCGGGAGCTGGCTAGGGTGGTTGTGTTTGGTTTATTAGGTTGGGTTAGATATGGTTAGGTTAGGTTGGTTGGGTTGGTTGGTGTTAGGTTTATTAGGGTGGCGTTCTGTTAGGTTTGGGTTAAGGGTTTGGTTTAGTTAGATTAGAATAATGTTAGGTTGGTTTGGGTATTGGGGTTGGGGTTAGTTTAGGGATTTAGGGTTGGGGTTGGGTGGGTGTTAGGTTAGGTTGTTTAGGATTAGGACCCGGCTAGGGTTGGTTAGGTTGGTTGGGGATTAGGGGTGGGTTGGGTTGGGTTAGGGGTGGGGTAGAGGGTTAGTAAGGGTGAATGGTTGGGTGGGTAGGGAAGGTTAGGGGTTAGGAGTGGTTGGGTTTAGTTAGGGTTTGGGTTGAGTTAAGAGGCAGGTTAGGGTTGGGGCTGGGGCTGGGAGGGGTGCTAGTGCTGGGGCTAGGCTGGGGCTGGTTTTGGGGTACTGGTGGGTTTAGGTTAGGGATAGGTTGGGTCAGTGTTAGGGTTAGTTTGGGTTAATTTGGCAAGAGGGTTTAGGTTGGGTTAGGTTATAGTTGGGTTGAGTTGGGGTTGGGGTGGGGTTACTGTTAGGGTTGGTTAGGGTTGGTGGAGTGGGATGGGTTGGGTTAGTGTTAGGGTGGGTTAAGATATTGGTTTAGGGTTAGGTCAGTTTTTGGATAGGGTTAGGGTTAGGGTTGGGTTTAGGTATAGTGGTTAGTGTTGGGTTTGGGTTAGGCTTAGGTTAGGAGTAGGTTCGGTTTAGGGTTGGATTTGGGTTAGGGTTAGGTTGTTAGGGATAGGATTAGGGTTAAAGGCCTTAAGATTTAGGCTAGGAGCTTGGGACTAGAGTAGGCTAGAGCTAGGGTTGGGTCTAGGACAGTTACATTGTTAGGGTTAGGTTTGGGTTTTGAGTTGGGGTTTTGGGTCAGGTTTTTAGTGTTAGGGTTGGGGTTAGGGTTAGGGGTTGGGTTAGCGTTAGGTGGGGTTGCTTTATGTGTTGGAGGTTAGGAGCTTAGGTAGGATTGGGACTAGGGTTGGGCGGGCTAGTGATAGGGCTAGGGAAGTGATGGTTTGGGGTTGGGGGTTAGTGTTAGGTTAGGGAATAGTGTTAGGGGTAGGGTTGGGGTTAGGCGTTGGGGTTTTGAGTTGGGAACAGGTTTAGGGTTTGTGTTGGGTGTTAGGGTGGGTTGGGATGGGGTTGGGGTTGGGGTTAAAGGTTTGGCTTGGTGGTGTTGGGGTTAGGTTAGGTTAGGGTTAGAATTAGGATTTGGTGAGGGTTGGGGATTAGGGTTGAGTTTAGGGTTTAGGGATAAGGTTAGTGTTAGGTTTAGGGTATAGTGTAAGGATTACGGTTGGGTTGGAGGTTCAGGATTGGGATGATTTAGGTTAGGGTTAGGGTTAGAGGAAGGGTAAGGTATGGGTTGG
>CAKJTW010000712.1:0-22886 GCA_917880005.1 Nanger dama
GTCTAGGTGTGTCATTGCTTTCCTGCCAAGAAGCAATTGTCTTCTGAATTCATGGCTGCAGTCACTATCCGCAGTGATTTTGGAGCCCAAGAAGAGGAAATCTGTCACGACTTCCACCTTTCCCCCTCTATTGGCCATGCAGTAATCGGGCTGGAAGGCATGACCTTAGTTTTTTGAATATTTAGTTTTAAGCCCGCTCGTTCAGTCTCCTCATCAAGAGGCTATTTAATTCCTCTTTGCTTTCTGCCACTAGAGTGATATCATCTGCATATCTGAGGCTGTTGATGTTTCTCCTGCCTATCTTGATTTAGACTTGTCACTCATCCAGCCTGGCATTTCTCATGATGTGCTCTGCATATAGGTCAGACACAGTGACAGCAGACAGCCCTGTCACACTCCTTTCTCAATCTTAAACCAATCAGTTGTTCCATACAGGGCTTGAACGGTTGCTTCTCGACCCGCATACAGGTTTCTCAAGAGACAGATAAGGTGGTCTGGTATTCCCATCTCTCTAAGAGCTTTCCACAGTTTGTCATGATCTATACAGTCAAAGGCTTTTGTGTAGTCAATGAAACAGAGATAGCTGTTTTTCTGAAACTCCCTTGCATTTTCTATACTCCAGCAAATGTTGGCAATTTGATCTCTAGATCCTCTTCTTTTTCTAAACCCAGCTTGGACATCTGGAAGTTCTTGATTCACCTAATTCTGAATCCTAGCATGCAAGATTTTAAGCATGACCTTACTAGGATGGGAAATGAGTGCAATTGTCTGTTGGGTAGAACATTCTCTAGTCCCACCTTTCTTGGGAACTGGGTTGAAGATTGACCTTTTCCAGTCCTGCGGCCACTGCTGGGTCTTCCACATTTGTTGACATAATGAATGCAACATTTTGATGGCATCCTCCTTTAGAGATCTGAATAGTTCTGTTGGAATTCCATCGCATGCACTAGCTTTATTAACAGCAGTGCTTCTTAAGGCCCACTTGGCTTCGCACTCCAGAACGTCTGGGTTTGGGTGACTAGCCACACCATTGTAGTGATCTGGTTCATTAAGATCTTTTTATACAGTTCTTCCGTGTATTCTTTCCATCTCTTCTTGATCTCTTCAGCATCTACTAGGTCTCTACCATTTTTATCCTTTATTGTGCCCATCTTTGGGTAGACTCCATGCTTGCAGACTCCTGAATCCAAGTGCTGGGGTTTGAAGAAAAACGGAAAAGGCTATATAAAAAGTGTTGAGTTCTAAACTCACAAGTGATAAAATTTAGATGCTTCAATACTACTGACATATTTCTAACCCTGGTAGAATCCACATTGTTCAGGAGGAGGGACACACGCATGCACACACACACACACATACATACACACATACATGCAACCAATCACATACACATACACTTTTATTTATATGCACATATACATTCACACACACCCGCCCTTGGCCATTCACACCAGAGCAATTAGCAGACACTCGTATTCTGGGATCCTTCACGCTCAGAGCCAAGTTAAAAGACAGACCAAGTGCATAACTGCTCTAAGCACCAATCTATAAAGCTAAGACCATTTCCAATGGAAATCAGAAATGTGGTTCCATTTAACTCAGATCTCCATGTGTGACTACTTCTATAACCGTCAAATTGCAAATCAGTCCTGCTTTAGCGCAGTAGACAGTAGAATGACAAAAACTATCCTGGCGCCAGTTCTACTCCCAGTAAACTGGCGCCAGTTTCCTCAGTAAGAAACTATTGCATTAAGATTGCAAGGACACCATCAGAAGCACATATCTAATGCTTAGTTTGCCTCAGCTGCAACATATCTTGGTCCAGACCTGTTTGTGGAATGGGTGGTCTACTCTGTTTCTAGTGCCAAAGTACCAGAGGCCTGAGCACTGTGCCCAGTCTTCTGTTCCAACAACATTGTCCTCTACAGCTCTCATGTGTGGTCCAATGCATGCAGTCCAGTGCTTGTCTCTGCACTTGGACTTTCCTTCTGATCCAGTGTGGAATTTGTGGAACAGATCTTGATTGCCTCACTGGCCTTCAGGCCTCTCCCAAATTTGACTTTCCATATTAGATTTCCATTTGGGCTTGGGGTAAATACTTTTCTCTTCTTGTTATTTGGCTATCAGACATGCTGCTAAATCTCTCTAGCCTTGGCCTGGTCTAGCCTAGCCTTTGGCCTTCCTGGGATCAGCAGCCTTCTCTGGCTTCCCAAGCATCCCAAGAATGCTTCCAGGATACCCCTGCTTGTTGAATGTTCAGTATCTGTCCTCTCCTCTGAATGTACACTCTTTATTCATCACTCTTTCTCTAGCACTTCACATGCGCCCTGCCATGCTCGGTTCAGTTCAGTAGCTCAGTCAAGTCCGACTCATTGTGACCCCATGCACTGCAGCATGCCAGGCCTCCCTGTCCATCGCCAACACCCGGAGTTTACTCAAACTCTTGTCCATCGAGCCATGATGCCATCCAATAGTCTCATCCTCTGTTGTCCCCTTCTCCTCCCACCTTCAATCTTTCCCAGCATCAGGGTCTTTCCCAATGAGTCAGTTCTTTGCATCAGGTGGCCAAAATATTGGAGTTTCAGCTTCATCATCAGTCCTTATTCAGGACTGCATATTCGGGACTGATTTCCTTTAGGATGGACTGGTTGGATCTCCTTGCAGTCCAAGGGACTCTCAAGAGTCTTCTCCAACACCACATTTCAAAAGCATCAGTTCTTTGGGGCTCAGCTTTCTTTACAGTCCAACTCTCACATCCATACATGACTACTGGAAAAACCATAACTTTGACTAGACAGACCTTTGTTGGGAAAGTAATATCTCTGCTTTTTAATACACTGTCTAGGTTAGTCATAACATTCTTCCAAGGATCAAGCATCTTTAATTTCATGGCTGCAGTCACCATCTGCAGTGATTTTTTTAGGCCACCCCCCCCCCAAAAAAAAGTTTGCCAGTCTTTCTGCATCCATTTGTCATAAAGTGATGGGATCAGATGCCATGATCTTAGTTTACTGAATGTTGAGTTTTCTGAATGTGGAGCACCTCACGTGGGGCTTGCCATGGAGAAGATGATAAATAAGTATTTGTCGAATAAATAAGTGAATGTATATTCGTTTACTTTGTTTGCAGGTACATGACACTTAGGATGTACCTGAAATATTGTGAAGATTTTATACACATGAAACTCATTGAATTTTTTTAACATGCCATTTATCCCACTAGACTATTTGTTCCTTGAGGAAAGAATTTGTGCTGATCTCTAGTACAGTGTCTGACAATATATTTTGATTACATGAAGACATTTATAGTTTTAATTGTTAAAATTACATTTCTGAATCTCTGTCTTCCTACTGTGGGCAACATGAAAACACACATCTGTTAACTTGTAAATGCTCATGTTTAAATGGGAAAAAAAAAAATAAATGGGCTGTGTCATGGCCAAATTATCTTAATTTTATTTTCTTGCTTGAAAATATCTGTTGCTGTAAAGTTTCATATTCTGTTATTTTCTTTTGCTGAGTTGTCTATTGCTGTATAACAAATCACCCCCAAATTCAGGGTAAGTTTATATATACTAAAATTTCATCTTGCCCACCACTGTGTGGGTCAGCCATTCAAGGAAGTTTCAGCTGAGCAGTTCTCACTGGGGTCTCTCACACGGTTGCAGTCAAGTGTCCGCTGTGCCTACAGTCCTCAGAATCTCAGCTGCGCTGGACATCCAGGATGGCTTGTGCAAGCCTGGCGGCTGATCCCGGCTGTCAGGGAGGACTGCAGTTTGGGTTGTCCACCAGCGTACCTACACCTGGCCTCTGCATGTGGCCTGGGCTTCTCAGAGCATGGTGGCTGGGTCCCAAGGGAAAGCTATCCGGAGAGCAGGTATTCAGAGAGAACTAAGCAGAAGCTGCCAGGCCTTGGAAGTCACATAGCATCACTTCTCCTAAATTCTGTTTCTTCCAAAGAAGGCCAGCCCAGGTTCACGGCAGTAGGAGGGGAGAATTCGACCCTGCTGATTTATGGAAGGAGTGTCAGAGAATTTGTGGCCGTCTTTTCAAACGTCCACAACAAGGTTAGTCCTGAACTGATGAATGAGGAAATAATGCCTGTGTAAGCATATCTGGAGAACACGCTCTCCCAAAATCTCACTTCTGTAAAAACTTGGATTCTTCTTTTCTTTTTGTCTGCACTGTGTGACTTGTGGGATTTTAGTTCCCTGAGCAGGATCAAACACAGGCCCTTGGCAGTGAGAGGTTAGAGTTCTAACTACCGAACCACCAGGGAACTCCCTGCATTTATTCTGAAGTGTTATTAGGTCCAAAATTAAGACATTGTTTTTATCACAAGAAAAGGTCTACTTATACAAACTTCTGGGCATAAGGTGAAAGGAAGGAAAAAGAGAAATAGAATGAAAGTCAGAGCTGGCCTCTACTTACCTGGCAGGATCCACCACTCCAGATATTTCCTCCTTCATCTGTTTCCATACTTGAAATCCCTCCAGTGACGGCTTCTACCAAATCTTTGGATGACAATCACTGGGATATAGAGAACACTTAGAGAAGAATAGCATTTTAGTCTTTTGAAACTATTACCCCTTGGGTGTTAAAGTGTGAATGAAGAGACCCTGTTGGTTGAACATAGATTTGTTCTTATAGGCATGATCAAAATTCTGGGAAAATTTAAAATTTTGCAAGAAAGAAATGAAAAAGAACTCAGTTATTTAAGTGGAGCATTCTTGTATTTGTCATCCTACAAAGGTTATATTTATGAACTGAACTTCCCATTCCCTTTAGTGATTTGGTAAATCCCAAAGCAGTGTCAAGATAAACAATAAATTGCATCTCGGAAGCAATGAGTAAACCCTAAATGGGAATGGATTCATTCACATCATCATCTGATATATGGAGACTGCTACTCTACAGTATTTATTGGTACTTATCTCTTGAGGTGACACCTTCAAATCAATACTTCTTTTCTATTTTTAATGTCCTTCTGCCATTAACCTGTTCTTATGTCCATTTTTCTTACTAAACATAGATTTGTGCAGAGGCTTGAGTGTTTTTCTAGGTTATTTTTTTTTCCTCCATAGGAACAGATTGTATTTCATTTGAAGTGTGTTAAGTTGCATCAGGCTTTAAAGATTGGCAGTGTACCTTCATTTTGGACAAAACGGAAGCAATTCTCATCTCTGCTGTGTGAAAACTAAACCTTTGGTCATAAGTATTTCTAAATTATTGTTGCAGAAAACACGTAACATTAAGTCCACCATGTTAACTATTTTTAAATGTACAGCTTCAGTATTGTTAAGCATGATCACATTATGATACAACCGTTCGCATCCTTATGTACTTTTTGTGTGTGTACATCTTGGTCAGAGAAGCAAGTAGCATCTCGCCCTGCATAGACAGGCTTGATCTGTTGTCTCAGGCCTCAGACATGGTTGAATGGGAATTTAGAATTAGGTGTTGGACCTGTAAGAAACCAGGGAGGCATTAACTCCGTTGGGCCTACTGTGCATTAGAGGCAGACATGCCATTTTCTGGTTATGAGGTGATAGGATGGGGTATCATCTTTACTGCATCACCGCTTGAGTTTCAGGACACTCTGTGCAAGGGTCAAAATGGGCACTTATGCCCCTAATGTTACTCCTGTGAAGCCCTCAGTCAGCTTGCACCCTTTGCTTTTAGCCATCCGTGGATTAGAAAGACTCATCTGAGGGTGACAAAGCCAGAATATACACCTGTAATTTCCGAAGCTCAGACCCTTCCGCTAAACCACATCTTAATACCACCTGTTCAAAAGGACCCAATAAATGTATTTTTAGGGGCTGATGTTCAGAAATCTGCATGTGAATAGGTTCTGAAGTTACATAGGGTTGGCTTGTGACTCCGCTGGAAAGTAATATTCATTGTTAGAAACCTCACCAGCCAATGAAGTAAGAGTTGTTCCTATTTTTGACCTGCTAGTGATCAAATGATAGCTATGAAACTGTATGAATTTTAGATTGCAACTGGTGACCTCAATTTTGCAATATCACTAAATGATTTCTTTGTTTTCTAGAGATATTTTATTTTTATTAACCTTCTGTTTTAAAAAGATTTTTAAAGAAAAATTTTAAACCTAACAGAAATGTTGCTAGAGTAAGTACAAGGAATTCCTGATGGCCAGTACCTAGATCCACCAGTTGTTAACATTTTGCTACATTTGCTTTGGTCTCATTCGACGTGTATTTTCTTTATTGAAGTGAAATGTACATAATATATATAAAATTGACCATTTTGAAGGGAACAATTCAGTAGCATTTGGTACGTTCATAATATACGCATTTACATTTAGGTCCAAAGCATTTTAATTACCTCAAAATAAATCCCATATCCAGTAAGCAGTTACTGGGTAACTCTAACTGGGCAGAAGGTAATTCTGCCCAGCCCCTGGCAACCATCAGTCTGCTGTCTGTCTCTAGGGATTTGCCTGTTTTGGATATTTCATATAAATGTAATCATACAATATGTGACCTTTTTGTGTTTGGCTTCTCAGTGTAATATGATCGGGCTTCATCCACAAGGTAGTGTGTATCACTACTTTAACCTCAGACACTTTTCACTCACTTAACATCCTCCTGCTTCCACTTCACCCTACAAACAGACTGGAGAGAAACTTGTGGTCTTGAAACGAGCCAGACTCTGCAGGGCCTTCCTGGCAACATACCCGCCATGTCTCCTACCTCTTGTTTGTAAAAAGGATTCAGCCTCTTAGACCTTCCCCACGTTCCAAAGAGTATATTTAATCAGAGAAGTGAGAAAATGCAGAAATTACAACAATAGCAGTCAAGCAAGACAAAATTACAGCAGTTTAAGCATAAAATGAAATCAAAGACCTTTAGTTCCTCCTTAAGGGTTACAGATAATATCCTGAGCCATACCTTGAATTGTTTTTGAGGATACTAAACCCCTACCAAGTGTCAGAAAGTAACTGCGTGCTGACCACAAGCATGTAGACCCCAGACTGGTTGGACCAGAAGGTTGATGATGTTAACTTCCAATATGCCACCCAGTTACCTCACCACAACCAGTTAGAAGAATGTCCACGCTGGTCGTGCACCCTACAACCTTCAAACCAAATAATGTTGCCTTTACAAACCCTTCCCTAAAAGCTATCAGAGAGTTCAGGCCTTTGAGCATGAGCTACCCATTCTCCTTTCTTGGCCTTGCAATAAACACTGGCCTTTCCTTCACCCAAGCCCTTGTCTGTAGATTGATTTTGCTGCAAGTCAGGCAAGCAAACCCAAGTTTGGCTCAGTAACCATCTCTTCAGTCCTGTCCCATAGTTTTGTTCTTCTTTTTTAAATCAAGTGCCTCTTTGGGGAAAGGGTGGCTGTTTATACAAGTATATGTGTGTCATATCCCATAGACTTATTTAACAGTTTAAATGGACATGAAGAAGAAAATACCCAAAGATAATCACACTAAATAGCTATATCACTCTGGATATGTCACTCAATCACTCTTACACTTAGTTTCTTCACAGCGAGACTGGATCCAAGCCCTAAGAGTCATTGTAATGAACATTGTATGATGCTATTCCCCAGACATTCTGGCTTACTTGTTCCTTAATCTGTTATTCCAGAGAGCTACTTTTTCTCTGTGGTATATTAGAGTAAAACTGATACTGATGAACCACTGGGTGTGTGATCCTCGAGGTTATAAACCATAGCTTGGATGAGTTTACAGTTCAATTGGAGCTAAGAAATAGATGAGCGTGTGACAACAGCGATATTTATAACCAGAGGACAAACCTTGTTAAGAGGGATTAAATATTCATTGTTGAACAACATACGTACCCTGTAGAGAAACTGGTAGAAGTGCCAAAAGAAATATCAGTCTGCCCTCGTCTTCACGTGTCACTGCCCTCTTTGATTTGCCCAGTCATCTGTGGGTCAGATGGCTACAGAATGCTTCTGGAAAGCAAGTGGCATTTTAAAATTAAAGTTTACCTAGCTGGTACACCAGACAGAACATTCTCCCTTGAATTTTAGTGCTCAATTTGTTTTTATTTGTTCCAAAGTTTTCTCATAAAACTTTTCAAACACATTGCAAAATTGAAAAAAATTTACAGTAAACCTCTGTATACCTACCTCCTAGGATATACTGTCAACATTTTTTAAAATTTTACTTTATTTTACTTTACAATACTGTATTGGTTTTGCCATACATCAACATGAATCCACCACGGGTTGTTTTATTATATATTCATCCATCCTTCTATCCATTCATTGATCCATCTTTGTTTTTGAAGGATTTTGAAGTAAATTACAGTTGTCCTTATGCATGTCATTAGGCTTTGCTTATCAGTTTTTCTTTTGATATAAAACGTATATACAATGAAATATGTAAATCTTAAAGTATGCATTCATTGAGTTTTGACAGCTGCACACAACTGGTTAATCCAAAATCCTATCAAAGCAGATAATGTAGCATTTGTTTTTTTATTTAATTTTTATTATAAATATGTTGTTCTCAAAAATGTGATAGCATGACTAGTTAAACTGAAAGATTACAGTCACCTGCCCCTTCCTCTCAATCTCATCTGTCTGCTTCTCATAGGCAACTACTTTCAAATCTTTTACCTACTTCTGGGAAGTCGTTCTTATCCCTGTATAGAATGTTAATACTTCTGTTTCTTAAATTTTCAATTTTAGAATTATCTCTCGGTTAGCTACTATGGAAGAATAGGATTTAGCTACCTCAAATAATTCCTTAAACATATACTTTTTCTTCCCTCCACCCCGAATACATTTATAGCATGTAT
The DNA here is from genome assembly GCA_917880005.1 of Nanger dama. Classification (NCBI taxonomy): domain Eukaryota; kingdom Metazoa; phylum Chordata; class Mammalia; order Artiodactyla; family Bovidae; genus Nanger; species Nanger dama. Next base: position 8,803 of record CAKJTW010000712.1, read on the forward strand.
TTGGTTAAATTAATATGCAGTGTTCATATTATTTCAACTATGTAAATATTGTTCATCGTAGACAGTAGATATGATCACATTGTATATCCAAACTTTGTTTTTTCCTAAGTTACTAATCACCTGTTTTTTTGGTTGCTTTTAAAATATTATTGTTGTTGTTCAGTCACTAAGTCATGCCAGACCCTTTGTGACCCCATGGACTGCAGCACTCCAGGCTTCCCCATCCTTCATTATCTCCCAGAGTTTGCTCCATTCATTCTCACTGAATCTGTGATACCATCCAACCATCTTATCCTCTGTCGTCCCCTTCTCCTCCTTCTTTCAATCTTTCCCAGCATCAGGGTCTTTTTCAATGAGTTGGCTCTGCGCATCAAGTGGCCAAAGTACTGGAGCTTCAGCATCAGTCCTTCCAATGAATATTCAGAGTTGATTTCCTTTAGGATTGACTGGTTTGATCTTGTAGTCCAAGGGACGCTCAAGAGTCTTCTCCAGCACCATAGTTCAAAAGCATCAATTCTTCTGTGCTCAGCCCTCTTTATGGTTCAGCTCTCACATCTGTACATGACTACTGGCAAAACCATAGCTTTGACTGTATGGACCTTTTTGGCAAAGTGATGCCTTTGCTTTTTAATACTGTCTGGGTGTCTAGGTTTGTCATAGCTTACCTTCCAAGGAGCAAGCCTCTTTGAATTTTATGGCTGCAGTCACCATCTGTAGTGACTTTTTGGGAGCCCAAGAAAATAAAACATCTGTCACTGTTCCACTTTTCCTCCATTTATTTGCCACGAAGTAATGGGACCAGATGCCATGATCTTTGTTTTTTTAAGGTTGAGTTTGAAGCCAGCTCTTTCACTCTCTTCTTTCACCCTCACCAAGAGGCTCTTTAGTTCCTCTTCACTTTCTGCCATTAGAGCGGTTTTATCCCCATATCTGAGGTTGTTGCTATTTCTCCTGGCCATCTTGAATCCAGCTTGTGATTCATCTAGCCTGGCATTTCGCACGATGTATTCTGTGTAGAAGTTAAATAAGCAGGGTGACAATATACAGCCTTGTTGTACTCCTTTCCCAATTTTGAACCAGTCTGTTGTTCCATGTCTGGTTCTAACTCTTGCTTCTTGGCCTGCATACAGGTTTCTCAGGAAGCGGGTAAGGTGGTCTGGTATTTCCATCTCTTTAAGAATTGTCCATAGTTTGTTGTGATCCACACAGTCAAAAGCTTTAGTGTTGTCAGTGAAGCAGAAGCAGATGTGTTTCTGCAATTCCTTTGGTTTTTCTATGATGTTGACAATGTGATCTCTGGTGCCTCTCTGCCTTTTCTAAATCCAGCTTGCACATCTGGAATGTGTCTCTCATCAGTGCATCTCTAAGCTCTCTAAGGAAACTTTCAAAATCTTTTCAATGTGGTTTAACACATTAAATAGTGCACCAGTTCCATTTTCTCTTGGAGGCATCATTCTAATCTTTACTATTTGTTCCCTAGGCCCTGAGGGGCCCTCAGGGCCCTTCTTCACCTCTTCTGGCCTGTGTTGGATTTCTCATTTCTGGATCCTACATCTTCTTCATGGTTCCATCCCTCCTTTTGATGAAACTCATCCTGCAGTAGTTTCTTGCACAGGTAAACTCTGGAAGTCAAGTCTTTTTATAGCTCACCTATCTAAAAGTGGGTTTTTTCTGATAGCTCAGTTAGTAAAGAATCCGCCTGCAATGCTGCAAACCCTGGTTCAATTCCTGGGTCAGGAAGATCCCCTGCAGACGGGAAAGGCTACCCACTCCAGTATTCTGGCCTGGAGAATTCCATGGACTCTATACTCCATGGCGTCACAAAAAGTTGGACATGACTGAGTAACTTTCACTTTAATGGATGTAAAAGTTTTTTTTTTTTCTAGCATCATATTCAAGTGATCATTTGTCTGTCTGTCAGTTCAGTTCAGTTCGGTTAAATCGCTCAGTCGTGTCCAAGTCTTTGTGACTCCATGATTCGCAGCACGTCAGGCCTCCCTGTCCGTCACCAAGTCCCGGAGTTCACTCAAACTCATGTCCATCGAGTCGGTGGTGCCATCTAGCCAACTCATCCTCTGTCGTCCCCTTCTTCTGCCTTCAATCTTTCCCAGCATCAGGGTCTTTTCCAATGAGTCGGTTCTTTGCATCAGGTGGCCAAAGTATTGGAGTTTCAGCTTCAGCATCAGTCCTTCCAATGAATATTCAGGACTGATTTCCTTTAGGATGGACCGGTTGGATCTCCTTGCTTTCCGAGGAACTCTCCAGAGTCTTCTTCAACACAACAGTTCAAAAGCATCGATTTTTGACACTCAGCTTTCATTATAGTCCAACTCTTACATCCGTACATGACTACTGGAAATAATGGGATTAACTGGTTTTTATTTGGAAAGACGTAACGCTTCACTTCTATGGCACTCAGCATAACATGGGGGGGTGGGTGGCAGACTTGTGCTATGACAGCTGAGACTAAACCAGTGAAATGTTTTTCTTAGAGCCAGGGCCCGCTCCTCCCAGGGGGTGACTCTGGGTTTGTGACCAGCAGGGGTGGCCTGTCTGTATTGTATTTGTGGTATCTGGATGAAGTGTCCCCTCTACAAACCTGACCCCAGCAATATCACAGAAGAGGGGTAGGCCAAGATTGTCTGGGTCTTGCAAAGTGTGTTGGAGAGGAGTGTATGGTCAGGACCCCAGGATGCCTGTTGTCTCGCTGTCTGTCCCTCCCCTGCCCGACCAGTGACTTCTTCACCTGCACCTTATGCACAGGACTCACCTTCCTAGTACTTTCCCCAGACCCCAGCTGGTGGTTATTCTCATCAAAAGGGTTATGAGGAGAGGGCCCCTTTACTGGTTTCCCTGGTAACTACTGAGCCCACCTGATGTCAATTTTGGCTGTACCGGGCACCCTCCCCCTCTCCCGAGGAGTGAAGCCTGCCACCAGCCCTGCCTCCCATCACCCCACACGGTGGGGTGTTCCCCCAGGACCTTGCTTCAGACAGGTAGGCTCCCCATCCATTAAACCATGATGTCTCCATCGTGCACTCCGGGCTCTTTCTTTGGTCTTGAAGCTGGGTACATTTAGGGATTATAGGCCTGTGGGGTGCTGCCCAACACCACCCAAAAGCCCTCCCATTCCATCCCCACCCCTAGCTTGTAAAATGTCTTTTGGTTCATACTTCCCCTCTTTGTGAAATCAGCATGTTTAGGCGCTTCCCCTTTTTCAGAAGAGCTGCAGCAAATCCCTGTGAGGGTTCAGAAGGCAGCTCCTCAGCTGCCACACCCCTTCGAACATGTACATTGTTCCATGTACAGTTCTCATGGTTGCTTCTTGACCTGGTTTCTCAGGAGACAGGTAAGGTGGCCTTGGTATTTCCATGTACTCAAGAATTTTCCAGTTTGTTGTGATCCACACAGTTAAAGGATTTAGCATAGACAATGAAGCAGATGTTTCTCTAGAATTCCCTTGCTTTCTCTATGATTCAACAGATGTTGGCAATTTGATCTCTGGTTCCTCTGCCTTTTCTGAATTCAGCTTGTACATCTGGAATTCTCAGTTCAAACAGTGCTGAAGCCCAGCTTGAAGGATTTTGACATAACCTTACTTGCATGTGAAATAAGCCCAATTATACAGGAGTTTGAACATTCCTTGGCATTGCCCTTCTTTGCAATTGGAATGAAAACTGTCCTTTTCCAGTCCCGTGGCCACTGGTGAGCTTTCCAAATTTACTGACATATTGAGCCCAGCCCTTTAACAGCATCACCTTTTAGGATTTTAACTAGCTCGGCTGGAATTCCATCACCTCCACTAGCTTTATTCATAGTAATGCTTCCTAGGGCCTATGAGATTTCTCACTCCAAGATATCTGGCTCTTAGGTGAGTAACCGCACTGTTGTGGTTATCTGGACAGTTAAGACCTTTTTTGTTCAATTCTTCTGTGTATTCTTGCCAGCTCTTGTTAATCTCCTCTGCTTCTGTTAGTTCCTTACCATTTTTGTTCTTTATAGTGCCCATTCTTGCATGAAATGTTCCCTTGATATCTCCAACTTTCTTGAAGAGATGCCTAGTCTCTCCCATTCTCTTATTTTCCTCTAATACTTTGCATTGTTCATTGAAGAAGGCCTTCCTATATATTCTTGCTCTTCTCTGGAACTGTATCACCATGGGGTTAAGTTAAGCATGGTCTTTGACCCCTTCGTAGGCACAGGGCACCATGGGACCTCTAAGGAGGAGTGTCCATCTCAACCAGTAAGCATGGGCAGGGAAGGAGGAGGACTTTATGAAAGAAAGGGCATGAACCTCAGCTGTATCCTAAAGGGAGAGGAGGCCAAGAGGAGTAGGGATGGTATTCCAGGTCCAGGAAACAGGAGGAGCAAGGCCTGGAGGCTCCTGCATGAAAGAATTTAAGAAGCGCTATATTTCAGTCAGAGCATCAAGAGACATAGAGAAGGTCAGAGGAAAAGTTGGAGAAGGAAATGGCATCCCACTCAGTATTCTTGCCTAGAGAATCCCATGGACAGAGGAGCCTGGTAGGCTGCTGTCCATAGGGTCGCACAGAGTTGGACACGACTGAAGCGACTTAGCCTGCATGCGTGCATTGGAGAAGGACATGGCAACCCATTCTAGTATTCTTGCCTGGAGAATGTCAGGGACAGAGGAGCCTGGTGGGCTGCCGTCTATGGGGTCTCACAGAGTCAGACACGACTGAAGTGACTTAGCAGCAGCGGCAGAGGGAAAGTTTGAGACTCGGAGTCTGTGTCACCGCGGGTGTCATATGCTCTCTTCTCAAGCTTGGGCTTTATCCTTAAGGCACCTGGAAGCCATTGCAAGACTTTCAAACAATGTGACAGGAGCAGATATATCACACGGATCATCAGTTAATGCAGAGGGGAGAGGTGGCTTTTCCAGTAGTCCAGGTAGAGGGGGTGGTGAGCTCCGGACATGGGGGCCATTGGAGGACAGATAGAAATGGAGAAACAGTCACATGATAAAATCACCGGGACTCCAGGGCTAACTGGAGCGGGGTCTGAGGGATGGTGCTGTGGAGGCTGGTTCTCTAAGGGATTGTGTGCTTGATGGCATCTCCATCTGGGACACAGGAGGATTTAAGTGGAGCCTGCCCAGAAGGGAGGAAGATGTGCTCAGGCTGAGTCTTAAGTAGTGAGAGGCTGGAGATGATGTCTTCCTGGATGAAATCATTTTCCATACTCTTTCAAAGAAAGAAGCCAGTGTAGATCACACTTCACAATCATTTTTTTCTTTGTTTTTTAAATAAAAGGGTTAAAATGAAAGATTTGTGCACCCAAAGGATCTAGCTCCAGTTTTTCAGAAATTATGGCATGGAAGTTTCCTCATTGCCTAAGAAGTCAGGTGAGGTATTGTTGTGTTGTAAATATGCCTGCACATGGAGTGAATTACATGAGGTGGGCAGCATGTCCATCGATTGTTTCTAAAACTCTTCGGTACTTTCTGAATCTTTTATGCATCTGAATCTCTATAAAACTGTTTTGGAGAAGCTTTGGCCTTAGCTCATCCTTTCAATGACTTGCTTGAGGGCAGAGGTGAAGGCAGTCATCTTCTTAGAACACAAGGCAATTTCCTAGAAAAAGAGCAGCAGGGAACACCATGAACAGAATTGCCTCATGCTCTTGGGACAAGCTATTCACCACCCAGGTCACTTGAGAAAAGAAACCCAAATCCACATCCAGAAAGTGGAGAGAGAGGCAATGTCAGAATTCTCAGAGCCTCTTAGTGCTTCTGCTACTTGAGTCCACCTCAAACATCACCACAAACGGCTGGGTAATGCAAATGGAGTTTACACACTTCTTTTTCACAATATTATGGGATGTAGAAAGTCTAAATGAAGTTGTTAGCTTCTGTATCACTGGTTTTTTCATTTGGTGAACTTCAGTGAGATATTTGCAAAGTCCATCAACCTCTTGGACTTGCTACCAGCATGAACCCCCAAATCGACCCTGCAGGACGTGTTCCACATGTGGAGCCCTGCAGACTCCCTGCTTGTGCTTGTCTTTTGTTAGACTACCTGAAGTGGAACTAGAATTCAAAGAGTAAGTTCCCGTGTAAGTGTCACACGAGTGTACTGAGGACTTACTAAGAGGTAGTCTCTATTGTAACTCCTTTGCAAACTCATTTATACTCCTGCACAATCCCATTTCACAGATGAGAGTGTGGGGCATACAGAGGGTCAGTGAGTTGTCCACAGCCCCAGCCGAGAGGTGCAAGAACTGTGATTGAAACACAGAACTATGGAGCCTGCATTATTTTAAATTACTTTTTGTATATTTATTTATTTGGCTGCACCAGGACTTAGTTGTGGCACTTGAAATCTTGGATCTTAGTTTCCTCAGGTGAGATCTAGTTCCCCCACTGGGGACTGGCCCCCTGCATTGAGAGTGTGGAGTCTTAGCCCTTGGACTACCAGGGAAGTCAGGCCCCCATTTGTTTTTGACACATGCCCTATTCATTGGGCCGCTCACCCAGAGTGAAGTCTACATCAGGCCAAATAAAGAAAGAGCCTGAGAATGGGGCTTTTAAGGGAGCTGTCAGCTCAAATAGTAACACTTGGGAATATGGCATTTGTCGAACTGCAAACCTATTCTGCCCATCCTGTGGTGGTTTGTTTGCTGGTTTTCACAGCTGCCGTAGCTCCAAGGCTGTTGATCTTCAAGGTTACTGAAGAACAGGGAAGAAAGGGATGGACAAGTTAAAATACCACAAACCTTGCTGATCTTAAGGAGATTGAGCCACTTTTCTTGAATAAACATTTTTCATGATTGTTCTAAAACTTTGGTTAACTTCTGGAGTTCAGAAAAACTTGATATTTTTTTTTAATCAGTGCATTTGTTGGTCCTCTGGGTTTGGTTTTTTTTTTGGCATTCACTTCCCACTTTCAGAAGTGCTTCCCTCTCTTCGACTTTTTTAGTTAATAGTTTTTGCAGTTCTTTTCCTAAATTTCTTGTCTCATTCTTAAACTATATGAAAATAGTAATCATAGTTATTTTAAAGCTTGTATCTTATAACTTTAGCTGTAGTGACTATGATCTGTTAATTACTATTACCACTAATATACCATTACTAGATGCAGAAGCCAAGAATTTCTTTATTTTTATTAAAATATAGTGTTGTCAAAATGTTGAGTTGCATCATTCCTAGTAATTTGAATGGTGTACTAGAAAGTTCACCTCCTCAAAAGTCTTCTCCTTATGTGATGTATGACAGTTTAAGGTTAAATAATCTCCAGCATGCTTACCTGATTTAACATCTTATTCTCTGCATCAGTTATATTCAGTTGCTCAGTCGTGTCTGACTCTTTGTGACCCCCCTGGATTGCAGCACACCCGGCATCGTTGCCCATCACCAACTCCCGGCGTTTACTCAAACTCATATCCATTGAGTTGGTGATGCCATCCAACCATCTCATCCTCTGTTGTCCCCTTCTCCTCCTGCCTTCAATCTTTCCCAGCATCAAGGTCTTTTCCAATGAGTCAGTTTTTTGCATCAGGTAGCCAAAGTATTGGGAGTTTCAGCTTCAACATCAGTCCTTCCAATGAATATTCAGGACTGATTTCCTTTAGGATGGACTGGTTGGATCTCCTTGCTGTCCAAGGAACATTCCAGAGTCTTCTCCAACACCACAGTTCAAAAGCATCAATTGTTTGGTGCTCAGCTTTCTTTATAGTCCAGCTCTCACATCCATACATGACCACTGGAAAAAAGATAACTTTGACGAGATGAACCTTTGTTGGCAAAGTAATGTATCTGCTTTTTAACATGCTGTGTAGATTGGTCACAGGTTTTCTTCCAAGGAGCAAGTGTCTTTTAATTTCATGTCTGCTGTCACCATCTGCAGTGACCACTGCTTCCATTGCTTCTTCTTCTATTTCCCATGAAGTGATGAGGCCAGATGCAATGATCCTAGTTTTCTGAATGTTGAGTTTTGAGCCAACCTTTTCACTCTCCTCTTTCAATTCATCAAAGGCTCTTTAGTTCTTCTTTGCTTTCTGTCATAGGTGTGGTGTCATCTGCATTGTGACGTTATTGATATTTCTCCCAGCACTCTTGATTCCAGCTTGTACTTTATCCAGTCCGGCATTTCTGATGATGTACTCTGCATATCAGTTAAATAAGCAGGGTGACAATATACAGCCTTGATGTACTCCTTTCCCGATTTGGAACCAGTCTGTTTTTCCGTGTCCAGTACTAACTGTTGCTTTTTGACCTGCATACAGATTTCTTAGGAGGCAGGTCAGGTGGTCTGGGACTCCCATCTCTTTAAGAATTTTCCATAGTTTCTTGTGATCCCCACATTCAAAGACTTTGGCCTGGTCAATAAAGCAGAAGGAGATGGTTTTCCGAAACTCTCTTGCTTTTTCGATGACCCACTGGATGCTGGCAATTGATCTCGGCTTCCCCTGCCTTTTCTGAATCCAGCTTGAACATCTGGAACTTCATGGTTCACATACTGTTGAAGCCTGGCTTGGAGAATTTTGAGCATCACTTTGCTAGCATGTGAGATGCGTGCAATTGTGCAGTAGTTTGATCGTTCATTGGTATTGCATTTCTTAGGGATTGTAATGAAAACTGACCTTTTCCAGACCTGTTGCCACTGCTGAGTTTTCCAAATTTGCTGGCATATTGAGTGCAGCGCTTTCACAGCATCATCTTTTAGGATTTGAAACAGCTCAACTGGGATTTTATCACCTCCACTAGCTATGCTTGTAGTGATGCTTCCTAAGACCCACTTGGCTTCACATTCCAGGATGTCTGGCTCTAGGTGAGTGATCACACCATCGTGATTATCTGAGTCAATAGAGATCTTTTTTGTATAGTTCTCCTGTGTATTCTTGCTACCTCTTCTTAATATCTTCTGCTTCTGTTAGGTCCGTACAATTTCTGTCCTCTGTTGTGCCCATCTTTGCATGAAATGTTCCATTGGTATCTCTAATTTTCTTGAAGAGATCTCTCTCCTTTTCCATTGTGTTGTTTACCTCTATTTCTTTGCATTGATCACTGAGGAAGGCTTTCTTATCTCTCCTTGCTAGTCTTTGGAACTCTGAATTCAAATGAGTATATCTTTCCTTTTCTCGTTTGTCTTTCCCGTCTCTTCTTTTCACAACTATTTGTAAGGCCTCTTCAGACAACCATTTTGTCTTTTTGCATTTCTTTTTCTTGGGGATGGTCTTGATCACTGCCTCCTGTACAATGTCACGAACCTCCATCCACAATTCTTCAGGCACTCTGTCAGATCTAATCTCTTGAATCTATTTGTCACTTCCACTGTATAATCATAAGGGATTTGATTTAGGTCATACCTGAATGGTCTAGTGGCTTTCCCTACTTTCTTCAATTTCAGTCTGAATTTGGCAATAAGGAGTTCATGATCTGAGCCACAGTCAGCTCCCAGTCTTGTTTTGCTGACTATATAGGGCTTCTCCATCTTTGGCTGCAAAGAATATAATCAGTCAGATTTTGGTATTGTCCATTTGGTGATGTCCATGTGTAGAGTCTTCTCTTGTGTTGTTGGAAGAAGTTTTGCTTGGCAAAACTCTATTAGTCTTTGCCCTGCTTCATTCTGTACACCAAGCCCAAATTTGCCTGTTACTCCAGGTATCTCTTGAAATCCTCTTTTCGCATTCCAGCCCCCTGTAAAGAAAAGAACATCTTTTGGGGGCTTTAGTTCTAGAAGGTCTTGTAGGTCTTCATAGAACTGTTCAACTTCAGCTTCTTCAGCATTAGTGGTTGGGGCATCGACTTGGATTACTGTGATATTGAATGGTTTGCCTTGGAAATGAACAGAGATCATTCTGCTGTTTTGGAGACTGCATCCAACTACTGAATTTCAGACTCTCTTGTTGACTATGATGGCTGCTCCATTTCTTCTAAGGGATTCCTGCCTGCAGTGGTAGATATAATGACCATCTGAGTTAAAGTCACCCATTCCTGTCCATTTTAGTTCACTGATTCCTAAAATGTTGATGTTCACTCTTGCTAACTCCTGTTGACCACTTGTAATTTGCCTTGATTCGTGGACCTAACATTCCAGGTCTTTACAGCTTCAGACTTTACTTTGCTCTTTACAGCATCGGACTTTACTTCCATCACCACTCACATCTACACCTTGGTGTTGTTTTTGCTTTGGCTCCGTCTCTTCATTCTTTCTGGAGTTATGTCCCCACAGATCTCCAGTAGCATATTGGGTACCTACCGACCTGGGGAGTTCATCTTTCAGTGTCCGATCTTTTTGCCTTTTCATACTGTTCCTGGGGTTCTCAAGGCAAGAATACTGAAGTGGTTTGCCGTTCCCTTCTCCAATGGACCACGTTTTGTCAGAACTCTCCACCATGACCCATCCATCTTGGGTGCCATTCTCTGTGTGGCATTTGACATTGTTTTTCCTTAAACTTATTCATTTTTGGCTGTGCTGGGTCTTTGTTGCTGTGCTTGGGCCTCCCCTAGTTGCAGTGAGTAGGGGCTACTCTCTAGTTGTGTGCAAGCTTCTTGTTGTGGAGGCTTCTCTTGTTGCAGAGCACAGTCTCTAGGGTGCACAGGCTTCAGTAGCAGCACAGGGGCCTAGTTGCCCTGCAGCATGTGGGATCTCCCGGACCAGGGATCAAATCGGTGTCCCATGCATTGGCAGGTGGCTTCTTAACCACCTTGGACCACCAAGGAAGTACTTGTTTGTTTTTCTTACAAATTAAGACAAATTAAATAAAGATACTGTTTCATTTCTGAAAAAAAAAAAAAAGAATTAGTCTTCTTTTAAAATGGTAAAGTTCTACTATGTTCATCTCCAAGTTCTACTAGGCTACCCTCTCTGGTGCACCAGGCCAGTCCTCAAGATGAGGGACTATGTTGTTAAAGGCCTGTGTTACACTGTGGACATTGCCTTGGAAAGGTAGAGAATGAATCCATTAGAAGCCATTCGTTGGTGCCCTAAGGGGTGAGCTCCTTTGCCACATTGTCCAGAGATCCAGAGATTGAAACTTGGCCTGGAGAAGTGTATATGGCTGAATAGAGGCCCCTGAAAAGACCAGAAAGGCTATGTGTAGTGCTGGATTCGTGAACCTGGGAGTGGGTTGATGGGAAAAGTTAGAGGACTGAATGTTTGTGTTTCCCCAAAATCCATATCTCGACATTTTAACCCCCTGTGTGATGGTATTGGGAGGTAGAGCCTTTGGGAAGTGATTAAGTCACGGGAGTTAAGCCTTAACAAATGGGCTTGGGTGCCTGCATGCTCAGTTGCATCCGACTCTTTGTGACCCTACGGACTGGAGCCCATCAGCCTCCTCTGTCCATGGAATTTTCCAGGCAAAGAGACCAGAGCAGGTTACCATCTCCTCCTCCAGGAGATCTTCCCAACCCTTGTAAGAGACATGAGACAACTTGCTTCTACATTCTGCTGTCCACTGCATGAGGACACAGCAATCAGACAGCCATCTGTAAAGCAGGAAGAGGGCTCTCACCAGAATCTGACCATGCTGGCACCCCAGTCTCAGACCTCCTATTCTCTAGAACTGTGAGAAATGCATTTCTGATACAAGCCACCCAGTCTATGGTACTTTGTTATAGCAGCCCAAACTAAGACCGGAAGCCATCAAAAGAGAGGGCACATAAGCTACAAATAACCAAATTCATTAGTTTCACTAGAGTTGGCCCTACTTGTTGCACCTAATATTGTTTAGAATATGTTATTCATTGGCTGAAGATTAGACATATGGACATAGAGATTTTTTTCATTGCAGTGGAGCTTTGGAATTATTTTTAAAAAACCAAACAGTGCCCATATAAACAAGAAGTCCAGCCTTGGATGTTGCTTCTGGCAGACACTCTTGGCTGCCTACCCAATCGCCCTGTTACCTGCCTTCTCTGTAGCAAACAGAACTCTGATTTTGTTCAAGCTAAGTGTATCAAGAACATGACACTTCTTAGCCCTGTACGGTGAATCTTGAGTAGTCAAACCCTAGTGAGTGATTTCGGAACAAGTTTGTGACACACAATGCTGGTCAGTTCAGTTCATTCACTGAGTCGTGTCTGACTCCTTGCGACCCCATGTACTGCAGCACGACAGGCCTCCCTGCCCATGACCAACTCCTGGAGTTGACTCAAACTCATGTTCATTGAGTTGGTGATGCCATCCAACCATCTTATAGTCTGTTGGCCCCGTCTCCCGCCTTTAATCTTTCCCAGCATCAGGGTCTTTTCCATGAGTCAGTTCTTTGCATCAGGTGGCCAAAGTATTGGAGTTTCAGCTTCAGCATCAGTCCTTCCAATGAATATTCAGGGCTGATCTCATTTAGGACGAACTGGTTGGATATCCTTGCTGTCCAACAGACTCTCCAGAGTCTTCTCCAACACCACAGTTCAAAAGCATCAATTCTTCGGCAGTCAGCTTTCCTTATTGTCCAACTCTCACATCCATACATGACTACTGAGTAGATAGTTTTGACTTGACTAGATGGACCTTTGTTGACCAAGTAATGTCTCTGCTTTTTAACATGCTGTCTTGGTTGGTCATAACTTTTTTCCAAGTAGCAAGCCTCTTTTAATTTCCTGGCTGAGGTCACCATCTGCAATGATTTTGGAGTCCACAAAAACAAAGTCTGTCACTGTTTCTGCTGTTTCCACATCTATTGGCCATAAAGTGACGGGACTTGATGCCTTGATCTTCCTTTTCTAAATTTTGAGTTTTAAGCCACCTTTCTCACTCTTGTCTTTGACATTCATCAAGAGGCTCCTTAGTTCTTTTTCCCTCTTTGCCATAAGGGTGGTGTCATCTGCATTTCGGAGGTTATTGATGTTTCTCTCGGCAGTGTTGCTTCCAGCTTGTGTTTCATCCAGCATGGCATTTTTGCATGATGTACTCTGTATATAAGTTAAATAAGCAGGGTTGAGGTTCTCCTTCCCCCTTTTGGAATCAGTCTGTTGTTCCATGTCCGGTTCTAACCATTGCTTCTTGACCTACATACAGATTTTCTCTGGGGGCACGTGAGGTTGATTGGTCAGTAAGATTGATTGATCTTTGGTCACTAAGGATCTCATAATCGTGAATGGGTTTTCAGGAGATGTTTCTGGTGCTGGGTGTGGAGGAGCTGGAAGGCTTTAAGCAAATACTGAAAATGTATTTGCTCCACTCATGACGAAGGTGGGAAGTTGGGAAGAGGATAACAAAGGGTTATGAGCATTCACTGAGTGCCCAAGGCTGGGAACGGATGACAAAGTATGCCCGGCCTTGAGGCATTCGAAGGCTTCCCTCTGACCACCAGTTTCTGAGAGGAAGGACTGTTGTTTCATGATAAGACTGCCTTTAGAGTTTCGCCAAAGCTATGTTATGGCTTGAGTGGTGGGAACTGTATTTTATGCTTGAATGCTTTAATGTTTATCTGGAATGGCTACGTGCAAGTCAGTCTTATGCTCTATTCCCTGAAAATTATAAAACTACACAATTGGATAATAAACTTTGTCAGTCCACTAGAGGCTGTCCCTGAGTGTCCTTTTCAGAGTGCGGTTCTCCGAGCCTTACAGATGGCGCCCAACGTGGGGCTCGAAGCAGCAGACTGATTTTGAAAAAGGGCCGCACTCCTGCAGAAGCGAGGTAAGCAGGATGGGACATCAGACAAGTAAAATTCCTTTTGTTCTTCTCATGCATCATTTCTTGAAACAATACGGGGTTAATCTGCCTGAAGGGCAGTTAACTAGCTGTTACCCGACAGTGGTTGAATATAATCCATGGTTCCCCGAGGAAGGAACCTTAGATTTACAAACTTAGACCAGAGTAAAAAACCATGTTCTAAAAGCTTATAGACAGGGGGTAAAAATTCCCCCACAATGGTGGGTGACTTGGTCTCTTTTACTGGCCGTTATGGAACAATTAGATGGCTCGGGAGGAGATTTAAAGTTGAAAGTGTTCGATCCCTGCATGAATGTGAATTAGAAGAGAAAGATCTATCAGAGGTTTTAAATCAGAAAAATGTCATGCTAGAGCAGTTTACGGACAAACAAGAGTTACAAGTGCTAAAGCAATTAAACAGTCAACTTTGCCAGAGGCCCCTGACCCGCCTTTACCTTGCTT
>CAKJTW010000713.1:0-22833 GCA_917880005.1 Nanger dama
CCTGGCGTGCTGCTTTTCATGGGGTCTCAAAAGTAGGACACGACTGAGCGACTGAACTGAACTGAACTGAACTGAAGGAGTGAGTGCGTGAGAAGAAAGCCGAGGGGGCTCTTTGGCTTGTTTTGCTTTGAAGTAAAGTACTAAGACCCACCCTGTGGAGTCTGTGAGGATTAGTAGGTAGTCAGAACATCCTGAGGCTAGGGACAGAGGACCCAGGATGAAAGCCAAGAACTGACATTTCCTTGATTTATCAAGCTCTGTTCCAGGAGTTGGGGATACAAAGAGCAACACAGCATTCCTTCTGGGTCTGACATTCTAGTGCGGAATCAATAAATCAAAGTAGTAGTAGTAAATAAAATATATAATAAGCTCGGGCGCACGAAAGAAGAAAGAGCAGGGAGGGGATGAGGCATTCCTAAGATAATTAGGCAGAACATTTGGTGCATGAGGAACGTTAAATATCGTAAGATGACAATACTTGTCAGTACGAGTTCATTTGCATCTCCAGAGGTTTCTAATTTCAAATAGGCCCCATACCTTTCTGATATGTCTGTCACTGGGAAAAGAGGGGAAGACCTCAAATCGGGGGTCCCCTGGTATTCGGACACTTACGGTACTCAAAGCCCGGGGCTGCAGCAGGATCTCTAGCCTTGGGCCCCCGCCCGGGTGTGGGCCCCGCCCCCCGGATATGTGCGCAGGCGTGCGAGAGGATAAAGAGAGAGGCCGGGAGTGCGCGTGGACCTAGCCGGCGCTGAGAGGGGGTGGTACGATGAACGGTTGGGTGGCTCGGGGTCTATCGCTGCGTGCTGCGGCCCTGGGCCTGGGGCTGCGGGTACTGCTCGGCTTCGGGCTGTGCCTGGAGACCGCCCTGACTCGATCCAGACCTGGTCCCCGACCCAGGCCCCAGGTGAGTGAACTTGCCGCCCGCGAGCCCTCTGCGCCTTGCAGTCTAGCTCCGCCTTCGCCCGCCGGCAGCGGCTCTCACCATTGGCTACGCCGCAAGTCTGTCCAGGACACTCCCCCCGCACATGGTTCTAATGGAGCCTAGCCCTTGAAAGAGCTTTCCCCAGTGGTGGACCCTGCTCCGGGATTACTGTGCCTGGCTTTAACTGCCCTGCTTCGGCCCTCTCACACCCAGCACCTGCTCTGCTTTGTCGTGCCCCATTGTCACCTCCAAGCTGCCCTTCACCCCAGCACAAGCAGGAAAGTTCTTTACAGACTCTGATTGTCCGACCTCCAACCTTAACGCGGCTGGTTATCTGGCGCCTGCTACCCGGGGCCATTTGCCTGAGTTCCCTCGGCGACCATCTCCCGCCCTCTCAACCTCTGCACCTTCCTTCTCTGGACTTATGAGAGAAAGATCTTCCCTGGCACCCCAGGCCCTAGGACACGTTCGCCCTGGCCTCAGTGATGGTGGCTCTCTCAGAGGTTCCCAGAGGCAGTGGGGCAGGTTAGAATGACCTCCCCTGTGCACACAGGTGCCCCCCGACTTTCAGCTGTAGACTCAGATACACACACCCGCGGGGTCCTGTCTTATCTGGTTCCCCTTCTTACTCCTGCCTTTTCAAGCTAAGTGTTCCTCCTTCCTTCAAGGATCAAGACATTAACCAAGCTCAGGCTCTACACCCAAGCAGTCTCTTCCCTTCAGCAACCTGAAGTAGGGGACTCCTAGTGTGGCCCCTTTCCCAGGTGGGGAAACTGAGGCTGGGAGGGGCAGTCACTGATCTCTACAAACCATGGCCCTATAAGGCCTGGTTGACTCTGCTCTGCTGCCCACTTTATAGGACACACACACACACTCCCTGACTCCAGGGAGGGACGTCAGGGGTTGCTCCAGAGAGGGGTAAGACTTGGGGAGGGAGCTGTACGCTTTCAGATCCCCATGGCAGGGAAGGGAAGTCGGCTCCAGGCCATTCCACAGAGCTCAGGGACGGTGGGGCCCACAGGTATATTTGGGCCTGGAGGCCAGCTTGCAGACCGGCTGGCTGTGGAGGGTGGGGGTTGGAGTGGGGCTTTACTCAACCTTGCCCCTGTGAGCAGAGGTGGAAGGGGCAAGAGGACCAGAATCAAATGGAACAGAGCTAGGCTGGGGCCAAACCAGGTATTTGCTACCCACCCTGCTGCACCCAGGAGGAAGCCATAAAGGCCACTCCCTTCCCGGTCCCTCAGACTCCAGTCTGCTGGGCCCAGCTTCCAGTCTCTTCTGTGTCCCTCCTGCTCAGGGTCCTGGAAGGCTCATATCTCAGCTGGACTCAGCCCAGACCGTTGTGTGAGCTGTGTCCATTTATCATCAGGCAGTACCCCTGGGTTTACAGTCAAAAGGTCATGGCCCTGACCATCATTAAGTGTCCACTTTACGTAGGTACCAGTTCAAGGGCCATTGTTCTAAGACGCTGGGCTTCAGGGTCTCTGAAAGGACCTGAGACCCCTCCCAGGAAATAAGCGGGAGACGTGAAGTCTGAGGAGGAAATCATGGAAGTGCAGAGGGGAGGGAGGAGAGGGAGTACTGGGCCCGGGAACGGCATGGGCGAAAGGTGGAAATGGGCCAGCCCTCTTGCCACAGCAGCATGGTGGCTAGGCCAGAGGGAGCTTGATGAAGAGGAGGAATGTAGGAGGAAGCAAGGTCCAGGAAGGGTTCAGGACTGGTCAGGACTTGCCAGCCACATACAGGATGTAGAATGTGAGAGGGTCAAGGGACCAAGGGATGGTTTTGAGCAAAGGGGAGGCAAGGGTGGGTGGCCTAATGGTGTGACTCAGAGATCCCCTGGTGTCTGAGGGAGATGGGGTGGGGAACCTGGGGAAGAGGTGGCACAGTCAGGATGGGGAAAGTGGCCAGAAGTTCTGGGAGGAATTCGGTGGGTGGGTCAACAAGTCATGGTGACCAAGCAGGTCCTTTACGCAAGGCCTCACTTTCCCATTTGCTAAGTTGCTACTGTTCAGTCACTCAGTCTTATCTAACTCTTTGCAGCCCCGTGGACTGCAGCACGCCAGGCTTCCCTATCCTTTATCATCTCCTGGAGTTTGCTCAAACTCGGGTCCATTGAGTCGATGATGCCATCCAACCATCTCATCCTCTGTCATCTCCCTTCTCCTCCTGCCCTCAATCTTTCCCAGTATCAGGGTCTTTTCCAATGAGTTGGCTCTTCACATCAGGTGGCCAAAGTTTTGAAGCTTCAGCTTCAGCATCAGTCCTTCCAATGAATATTCAGGGTTGGGATAATCAGATAATCCTTTAGGACTGACTGGTTTGATCTCCCTTGCTGTCCAGGGACTCTCAAGAGTCTTCTCCTTTGCTAAGGATAGCTGGGACATAACAGGCCCTCTTTACCCTGACGGTGGGCCTGAGCCAGACCAGGTTCAGAGATGGCCCCCTCCCCTAGTCTGTTTAACCACAAGCTTGAGAGACCCTTGGGGAGACCATCTGGCCATTTGGAGCCTGGTAAAGACCCCAGGATCAGTGAGACCTGGGTTTGAAGCCTGACTCTCTGCCACTTAGCTTGTAGCCATGGGCCTTTCCTCTCCTGTGTGTCTTCTGTAGAATGGGCATGGCTATAGAATCTGACCAGTAGGGCTCTTGGTGGGGCTGTGAACTGCTGGGCTCCAGGCCCCCCACAGTGTGTCCTTAGCAGAGGTGGTAGCCACCAGTGTAGTTCCTGGGACCTGGCTTTCTCCTGGTGGCCGCAGCTTGTGACACTGTCCTCCTAGCTGAGGGTCCAGACCCTCCCACTTGTGCACATCCCTCAGGCCCCAGCGCAGGCTCGTGCCCGCCCACCTACTTCCAGTGCCGGAGCGATGGCCGCTGTGTGCCCCTCATCTGGCGTTGCGATCGTTGACCAGGACTGCCCTGATGGCAGTGATGAAGAGGAGTGTGGTGAGGGGCCATGCCCCTGGGGGGTGGGGCTTTTCAGGGCCATGGGAGGAGGTGCTTGTGGAAGGGGTGTGGGTTTCAGGCAAGGAACTCTGGGGTGGGCGGGGCCTCCAAGGTGCGCGGCTGGATCTTTGAGTTAAAAGATGGGTTTGAGCAAGTTAGTGGGGTCTTGGTTGGAAGGTGGTGCTAATAGAAGGGCAGAGCCCTTGGGATGGGCAGACCTTGTAGGGTCAGTCATTCTCCGGAAGGTGGGGCTCGCAGCGGGGTGAGGGGTGGGAAGTACCTGTGCTCTCCTGGGTGGGTGTTTGGCCTGACTCGCCCTGTACCCCAGGTGCTGAGGTGCCCAGTGTCAGCCCCCTCCCCTTGTGGCATCATGGGTGACTGCCCTGACCGCAACAAGAATCTCAACTGCGGGCCCCAGCCCTGCCCGGAAAGGCGAGCTGTGCTGCACGCTGGATGGTCTGTGTATCCCGAGCACATGGCTCTGCGATGGCCACCGGGACTGTTCGGACTACAGCGACGAGCTTGGCTGCGGTGTGTACCTGTGGGGGCAGGGAGGCTTGGTTAGTAGAGCAGGATGCCTGGCACCTTCCAGTGTGTGACGAAGCTGGGAGCCTGTCTGCCTGAGCCCGCATACCCACGGGAATGCAGGAGGGCACTCGGGCAGCAAGTGCTCACCAGCCTTGCTCACTCAGTCTAGGGCTAGAGGGTGAGTCCCAAGTTCCCTCAGCCCAGGGCACCAGGACACCCCTTCATCCTTCCAGCCCCAGGGCTCCCTCCCCTGCTGCTGAATGCCTGGACTTGTTGCAGGAACCAAGACCCACCAGGAGGGGAGGACCATGTCCATGGGGACTCCTGTGACCCTGGAGAATGTCAGTCATCTCAGGAATGCCACAGTCACCACCATCGAGGACCAGGATTCCGTTCAGTCTGGAAACCGAAGTGCTTATGGGATTATTGCAGCTGTAGGTAATATGAACAGCTCCTGCCCCCATGCCCATGCCCACACCTGGAAGCTGCCCCTGAGAATGGACAAGCTCCATGCTCCCCTTTCTAGTGTGTTGGGCGCTTGGTGGATGTGGGGCCTCCCGCCACCCGCTCACCCACTCCCCCCTCTCTCTTTCCCCACAGCGGTGCTCAGTGTCAGTCTGGCTGCGGGCATCCTATTCCGTTGTCCCGGCTCTGTGCCCAGGGGATGCCTGGACCCGCTGGGGCTGCTGGCGTTCGTGAAGGGGTCACTGCAGCCAGAGAGGAAGACCTCGGTGCTCTGAGCATGCGCTCTCACTCCCATATCACACGTTCCCGAGTATGGCAGGTAGAGAGGACCCACACGTGGCTGCTACCATATCAGCCCCCAGACCTGGCTGCTTCTGTCCTCACAGCGCCAAGCACCTGTGCTCCTGCATGTGTGACCCTGGAGGCTGGGGTTGCCCGGACTCTCCCTGGACACGAAGAGCCTGGATGGGGAACATGCCACAGCCGGAGCTGAGGGGCTGGCCCCGGATCACTCTTGGGGCGGCCCCCTTACTCAGATACTATTGCTGCCTTTCCTTGAGAGGTGATTAAAGCTAGTTCACATCCTCTGCCTGTCTTTGGGCCTCTGTCTCCCTCTGCCTGGGTGGCCTGGGGGCTCTGTGGGGGAGTGCCTGCCTATAGAGGGTGGGAATCAGGGACCCAGCCCCAGGCACCCTCTTGGCCACTCTGCCTCCTGGAATCAGGACAGGGGATGGTGGGGCTGGAACCAGTTTGCACTCCCAGAGAGGAGTAGATCTTGGGCGGTGCCTCCTGGAGTGCTGGCTGGGGGCCTCCATCCGTTTCAGCTTCCTGTCTTTGAGACAGAAGCTGGATGGCCCCCGGTTGGTCTCCACCTTATTTCAAAATGTAGGTTTTATTGTTATTCAGGCATTGAGGCCTGAAAGACTGATCTTGAAGCTAAAGCTTCAATCTTTTGGCCACCTGATGCAAAGAGCCGACTCATTGGAAAAGACTGATGCTGGGAAAGATTGAGGGCAAAAGGAGAAGGGAGCAGAGAGGATGAGATGGCTGGATAACATCACTGACTCAGTGGGCATGAATCTGAGCAAGCTCTGGGAGATAGTGGAGGACAGGGAAGCCTCGTGTGCTGCAGTCCATGGGGTCACAAAGAGTTGGACACGACTGGGCAACTGAGCTGCAGCAGCAGCTGGGGTGTCGGCACTGACTGTTATAAAACGTCTCAGCCTGTCAACAGCGAGGACAGCACCTAGGGCACCCACTGAGCCCCTATTACAGCAAGACCCCGACAGATGCTCCCTAACTAGAGCCAGTGTGGTGGCTGGTGGCTGGGCCAGTGCAAGATGTACTTCAGCAAAAACTGTTTGGTTGCCCTGTGCATGATGCAGAACTTCCTCGACAAGGAATCAAACGCCTGACCCCTGGACTGGAAGTGCAGAATCTTAACTACTGGCCCACTGGGGAAGTCCTGGCCATCAAGGAACCTTCGAGGGACAAGATTTGTCCTGAAGGTCCTGGGAGGGTACACGGCAGGCGCCCCACTGAGAGAGATCAAGGTGGGGAGGACTTCCCTGGTGGTCCAGAATCTGCCTGCCAGTATGGGGGACATGGGTTCAGTCCAGGCTCTGGGAAGATCTCCACATGCTTTGGCACAACTAAGCCTGTGCACTACAGCTACTGAGCCCATGTCCCAGAGCCTGTGCTCTGCAAGAAGATAAGCCACCGCAATGAGAAGCCCTCGTGTAGCAACTAGAGAGTGGCTCCCACTTGCTGCAGCGAGAGAAAGCTGGTGCACAGCAGTGAAGACCCAACGCAGCCAACTTAAATAAAATTAATGGAAGGACTGATGCTGAAGCTGGAACTCTAATCCTTTGGCCACCTGATGTGAAGAGCTGACTCACTGGAAAAGACCCTAATGCTAGGAAAGATTGATGGCAGGAGGAGAAGCGGATGACAGAGGGCAAGATGGTTGGATGGCATCACCGACTCAGTGGACACAAGTTTGAGCAAACTCTGGGAGATGATGAAGGACAGGGAAGTCTGGGGTGCTGCAGTCCATGGGATTGCAAAGAGTTGGACATGACTGAGCAACTGAACAACAGCAACAAATCAGCAGCGTGTTGGGGGGCCCGAGTTCTCTGTCAGGCAGCTGTGGGGGCTTGGTAGGTGGGCTGCAGCCAGGATAGGGACCTTGACCAACAGTGGAGCAGAGGGTGCCCAGCCCCCTGGGGGTACAAGTGCCTTCCTTGGTGCCCGCTGGGCACCCCCAGCCCCCAAGCTGGCCCAAGTTTCATGCTGCAGAACGGGAACACTGATGGGCTTCTGGTTGTCAGGAAGGAGTTATGCCAGACAGTAGAATTTTCTTTTTTTACGATTTTTTTTTTCCACTTCCACTTTTGTTCAGGTGTGGCCAGCCAGAGTGGGCCATGGAGGCAGGTCAGGTGGCTGATGAGGTCTAAGGTCTGGATCTTCCTTGGGTGTCAGCTGGGTTTTCAGTGATCAGTGGAACAAACCACTCTGTACCCACTGGCCCCAAACTCCCACTGGTATATTCTCTCACCTGGCTGGTGTCTCTTTATCTTCCTGTGAATGGTGGCTGCTGGCATCTGGGGCTGGACTGGCTGGATGTCACTGTGTCACTGGATGGCTCCAGGGTTATGTCTGATGCACAGGTGGGTGGGGGTGCCTGGGACAGCTGGGCCTCTCCTCTGCGTGACTTCTCCAGTTGGCCCTTCTATGTGGTCACCTGAGGGGGATGACTGAAGTCCTTTTCTGACAACTCGGGGGTTCCCCCAAAGTAGAGAGCCGAAGCCCCCAGACCTTCCAACACTCAGACCTAGAACTGGGTCACCAGTTCCCTCCGTGTTCTGCTGATTCAGTGGAGTTTCAGGTCAGCCCAGATGTGTGTCAGGGCAGAGGTGGTGACCCCACAAGGCATGAATGCCAGGGAGGCCTGGTTCATCAGGACCACCAAGGGGACAGAGGGCCAGGAACGGGCAGGCCGCGGTGGGTGACTCCTGGCCACCGGAGCCTGCTGAGTGACCGTGGGCAACTGGCTTTGCTGTCCGAGGGCCAGCTTTGTCATTGGCACACTGGGGCAGCCATGGTTACAAACACCTGTCTTGCTTGAGCAGGCCGGGATTTCAGCAGCCTTTGTTCTCTTGAGCAGGGTCACCGTGTGCTGCCAGTTACCCATCTTGTCCTGTGGGCAATAAGCCCAGCGAGTCACTTTCGGTGATACTCCAGGGGGGGTCCAGGTTGACAAGGGAGTAAAGGGGGAGGAATGCTGGAGGGGGGGAAACGTGGTCAGTGGGTCTGGGTCCTGGCGCTTGGGGAATTCTGATGGGCCTGAGAAGCGAAGGGTTGGAGTGGGGCGGGGGCTGCAGTGGTGAAGATAGGGGGTCCAGGGTGCGTGTGTGTTCTGTAGATATCTCTCCAGCTCTCACCATTTCTCTCTTTTTCGTTGAGGGAAACTCACATAACGTTAAATTAGCCATTAGCTGTTTTAAAATCTGGGCTTCTCTGGTGGCTCAGCAATAAAAGAATCCATCTGTCAATTCAGGAGACCCAGGTTTGACCCCTGGGTCGGGAAGATCCCCTGAGAAGGAAAATGGCAACCCACTCCACTGTTATTGCCTGGGAAATTCCATGGACAGAGGAACCTGGCAGGCTACAGTCCATAGGGTCACAAAGAGTCAGACACAACTTAGTGACTAAACAACAGTTTTAAAGTCTACCATGCATTTAGTACTGTGCAGTGTTGTGTGACCCTCAACTCTATCTAGCTGCAAAACATTTTTATCTCCCCAAAGGGAAACTCCCTCCCCATTTAGGGTCATTCCTTCCCCCCATCCCCTAAGCCTAGGCACTCTAGAGCCCCTGCTCCAGAATTAAGAGCCTTCTTGCTGCAACTAAGACTGATGCAATTAAAAAAAAAATAAAGATATTTGTTGGGGCCTTCCCTGGTGGTCCACTGGTGAGGACTCCATGCTTCCACTGCAGGGGCTGGAGTAGGATCCTTGGTTGGGGAACTAAGATCCCAAAAGCCAAGTCCAGAAAAAAAAAAAGATAGCTGAATGGTATTATACTAGGTATTAGGCACTGTTCTAGGTGTGCAGGATACAGCAATAAAGGAAAAGACCCCCTAAAAGACTTTAAAACTGTTGTTTAGTCACTAAGTTGTGTCTGACTCTTTGTGACCCTATGGACTGTAGCCTGCCAGGTTCCTCTGTCCATGGAATTTCCCAGGCAATAACAGTGGAGTGGGTTGCCATTTTCCTTCTCCAGGGGATCTTCCCGACCCAGGGTCAAACCTGGGTCTCCTGAATTGACAGATGGATTCTTTTATTGCTGAGCCACCAGAGAAGCCCAGATTTTAAAACAGCTAATGGCTAAAAGTGGGGAGGGTGTTTTGCTGATAGTGGAGAGGGGACACTGTTACAGTGGATGGGCACTCAAGTGGGAGCCTGGAGGCGATCATATTGGTCTAGGGAAGGGCAGCATGGCGCTGGTGCAGGTGGTGAGAAGTGGTCAGATTCTCTATTTGTTTCCAGGGGAAAGTCGATCTCCTGTGGCCGTGAGAAAGAGGAAGCAAGAGCGCCTCCGAGGTACCTGGGGTGAACTGTGGAAGGATGGAGCCCGCCATGCTAGGGAAGAAGAAGGGGGAGGCGGGGAGGAGGGAGGGGGACCACGGAGAGTGGAGCTCTGGACCTGTGGGGCCACCACGTGGAGAGATCAGGAAGGCGCTTGGACTGTGGGTTGGAGAGAAAAGTTTAGTTGTCTCAGTGGGTGTCTCTGGATTGGAGAGGAGGAGGGGAGTGTCCCCATAACTAGCGGTTTCTGGGGGGTGAGGAAGAATCAGGAAAGAAGGAGCGACCATAGGGATGAGAAGGAAACCCGGAGAGTTCAGGACAGAGTGAATCAAATAAGAGAGCACCATCAAGGTCCAGGCTGCCAGGCTTCCTGTAAATCCGGGAGAGGGGGAGACCTGGGGTTTAACACCGTGGAGGCCATTGGTGATGAAGGCAAAAGCAGTTCCACAGGTTGAAGATAAAGTAGGAAGGAGAAAGGGTGTGTGGGTGACTTTTTCTACAGTTTTTCTTGGGGTGGGGCAGAGTGGAGGCTGAGACTAGGGCAGAGGCTAGACAGGGAGGGCACACAAGCTTTTTCTTTTTTTTTTTTTTGCCTTAAAGTGGAAGATGCCCAGAGAGCGGCTCTAATTGGGGGGGGAACAAAAACAGAAGACAAGTGATGGTGGGGGTTACCGCAAAACTGGAACCCCGGTAAGTTGCTGGTGGCAGGGTAAAGTGATGCAGCCGCTGGGGAAGAGAGTTGGCGCTTTCTCAAAAGTAAAACAGAATGACCACATCACCAGAAACTCCACTCCTAGGGATGTATCCCAAGTAACTGAAAACAGGTATTCAGGCAAATACGTGTACCTGCTTGTTCCTAGCAATGTTATTCACATTACTTAAAAAGACGGTAACAATCCATGTATCCCGTCGTGGATGAATGGACATATAGAATGTGGTCTGGCCAGAATGGAATACTATCCAGTCATGACAACAAAGGACATTCTGACACACGCTACAATGTGACTGAACCTTGAAATATACACAGAGCAAAAGAAACTAGAGGCAAAAAGCCAGGGTGCATGAGTTCATTTAGCCTGTGAAATGTCCAGAATAGGTAAATCCACAGACTGAAAGTAGATCAGCAGTTGCCAGGGGCTGGTGGGGAGCAGGTAAGGGGAAACAGGTGCTTATGAAATAAGTGGTGGGATTCCTCGTGGTTCAGTGGGTTAAGAATCTGCTTCACAAGGCAAAGGACACCGGTTCAATCACTGGTCTGGGAAGATCCCACATGCTACGGGGCAACTAAGGCTGTGCGCCACAGCTCCTCAGTCTGGCTGCTGCAACTACTGAAGCCTGTGAGCCTACAGCCTGTAGCTTTGCAGCAGCAAGCCACTTCAATGAAAAGCCCTTGCACCACAACCAAGAGTAGCCCCTGCTTGAGACAACTAGAGAAAACCCTCGTGCAGCAAAGAAGACCTGCCACAGCCAAAAATAAATAAATAAAACTTGAAAATAAATAAGTGGCGATAAAAAAAAATTTGAAAAACTTTGTATTTAGATCAGTTTTAGGTTCACAGGAAAAATGAGGAAGGTAGCTACAGATACTTCCCCTATATTCCATGCCCTCACCCATGCATGGCCTCCCGTTATGAGTACCAGAGTGGTACCTTTCTTACAATCCATAAACCTACAGTGACATGTCATTATCACCCCAAATCTGTAGTTTGCCTTCTAGTTCGTTCTTGGTTCTGTACCTTCTATGGGTTTGGACAAATGTATAACGACATAGGTCCATATGGGTGTAAGAGTTGAACCATAAAGAAGGCTGAGCACCAAAGGATTGACACTTTCAAACTGTGGTGCTGGAAGACTCTTGTGAGTCCCTTGGGCTGCAAGGAGATCAAAGCAATCAATCCTAAAGGAAATCAACCCTGAATGTTCACTGGAAGGTCTGATGCTGAAGCTCCAATACTTTGGCCACCTGAGTGAAGAGCCGACTCGTTGGAAAAGACACTGATACTGGGAAAGACTGAGGGCAGGAGGAGAGGGGGGGAGACAGAGGATGAGATGGTTGGATGGCATCATAGACTCAATGGACATGATTTTGAGCAAACTCTGGGAAATGGTGAGGGACAGGAAAGCCTGGCGTGCTGCAGTCCATGGGTGGCAAAGACACAACTTAGTGGCTAAACAACAACAACAATAATGATGTGCATCCACCATTACATCATACAGAATATTTTCACTGCCCTAAAAACCCTCTGTGCTCCACCTGTTCATCTCTCCCTGCTCTCTGATTCCTGGAAACCACTGATCTTGTG
This sequence comes from Nanger dama, assembly GCA_917880005.1. Classification (NCBI taxonomy): domain Eukaryota; kingdom Metazoa; phylum Chordata; class Mammalia; order Artiodactyla; family Bovidae; genus Nanger; species Nanger dama. Next base: position 11,757 of record CAKJTW010000713.1, read on the forward strand.
ACTGTCTCCCATAGTTTTGCCTTTCCTCAAAGTGCCACAGAGATCGAATCATGCACTATGCAGCCTTTTCAGTTGGCTTCTTTCACTTAGTCATATGCGTTTAAGTTTCCTCCATGTCTTTTCATGGCCTCATGGCTCATTTCTTTTAGCTCTGAGTAACATTTTATTGTTTGGATGTACTACAGTTTATCCACTCACCTGCTGAAAGATATCTTGGTTGTGTCCGACTCTTGGTAATTATGGATTAGGCTTCTATAAACAGCTGTGTGCCTATAAGTTTTCAGCTGCTCTGGGTAAGTACCAAGGAGTGCTGTTGCCGGATCATATGGTAAGAGTATGTTTAGTTTTGTAAGAAATTGCCAAATTGCTTTCCAGAGTGACTGGACCATTTTGCATTCCACCCGCAATGAGCCAGAGTTCCGGCTGCTCCAGTCTCTCACCAACAATTGGTGGTGTCTGTTTTCTGGATTTTGGCCATTTCTCATAGGTGTGTTCTGGGTTTCTTGTTGTCTTAACTTGCAATTCCCTGATGATACATGTGGAGCATATTTTCATGTGCTCCTTCGCACTATGAACATGTTTGAAACTATGTTGGTGACAGTTGCACGGTTTTATGACTATACTAAATGCACTGAAGTTTATCTTATTTTTAACACTTATTCATATCTTTGACGTGCTGGGTCTTCGTTGCTGCGTGGCTTTTGTCTAGTTGTGGTGCGCAGGGGCTCCTTTCCATTTGCGGTGCACTGGCTTCTCATTTTGATGGCTTCTCTTGTTGCACTGGCTGTAGGGGCGTGTGGGCTTCAGTAGTTACCGCATGTGGGCTCAAAAGTTGTGGCTCCTGGGCTCTAGGGCACAGGCTCAGTAGTTGCGGTGCACGCGCTAGCTACTCTGAGGCATGTGGGATCTTCCCAGACCAGGGATCGAACCTGTGTCTCCCTGCATTGGCAGGTGAATTCTTTACCACTGAGCCACAAAGGAAGCCCCTGACGTTTATTTTAAACGGTTAATTTTATGTTATGTCAGTTTTATCTCAGTAATAAAACAAAAAGGTGAAAAATGAATCAGCTTACTTGTTTGCTGGTGGGAATAATCTAATGGAGAAGGACTGTTTGGGTGACTCGTTAAACAGTCGGGTGGGAGCTGGTGGAGGTGGCCTGGATTTGTTGGATCAAGGCAAACTGTTTCCTCATAGAAGCAGCGAGGGGAGATGGGCTGGTGCATGGTTCTGGATGCAGGTCGGCAGGTCGGTGGGGCGGGAGGTGGCGGCGATAGAAGTTTTTTTCCTACTGGTTTTTGTTTTCTCAGTGATGCCGTCCGTTCTGCCACAACGGTTGGTAAATGGCGGGGCGGGGAATGATGTCGGTATAAGGAGGAAATGGCAGTGCTTTCTAAGCTTGCTTTTTCAGCCCCTTGACGAACACAGGAAGCCACCAGTAGGTGGCGCTCTCTGCGTGCGATTGACGTCTATCCAGCCATGGATTTCCTTTAGCCCACGTGCTTATTTTTCGCTTCTACACCGCGGGGCGTTTATTCATTCGCCTTTGCCTGCATCCTTCCTCACTGTCTTCCATCAAGCGACCTTCATCTTTGGGCTTTTATTTTATCTTTATTAAAAGTTCTTTTTCTTTGTTTGTTTTTGGTTTTTCACCTTTGTATTTTTCATTGTAAATTATACGTAACACAGAAATTTACCGTTTTAACCAGTTTAAGGGCACAGTTCAGTGGCACTGAGTACATTCATCTTGTGCAAGCATCACCACCATCCATCTCCAGAATTCTTTCATCTTGCAAAACTGAAACTCTGTGTTCGTTAAACACTAACTCTCTAGCCCCTAGTAACCATTGTTCTAACTTTCTGTCTCTATGAATTTGACTACTCTGGGGACCTCACATTAATGGAGTCATACAGTGTTTATCCTTTTGTGACTGGTTCTTTAATTCAGCATAATGTCCTCAGGGTTCATCCATGTTGTAGCATAAGTCAGAATTTCTGAATCACTTTATTTATAATTTATTTAATTTTTATTCATATTTATTTATTTTATCTGCCCCTTACAGTGGAAGCACAGAGTCTTAACCACAGGACCACCAGAGAAGCCCTCTGAATTTTTAAAAAGACGAGTTCCTATATTTCTTGATGCCTATTTGAAATGTAACAGTTAAAAATTCAACTTTTAAACTCTACTGGTGTTCTTAAGCTCCTTTCTGCTCTTGTTAAGGCTCTGTCTTCAGGTTTGCTAGGATGTTGACCTGGCACCGCCCCCCACCCCCACCCCGACCCTGCTTCCTGCACCAGTCCTAACCCTCTCAGGTCCCCAGATCCTGGAACACACACGTGGTGCTGGGGCAAAATAAGCATCTATGTTAGAAGCAAGTCCATTTGCTGACAGAGATCAATCAGCCTTGGATTTCTTGCTGATATTCTTCTGGCCAAGTTGTCCTTGGCCATGAAGTAATTTTCCTCCCCATGCTGTGAGATTTGAGTAGCAGTATTTTAAAAACGTTTTTATTGAAGTATAGTTGATTTACAATTTTGTGTTAATTTCAGAGGTATAGCAAAGTGATTCTTTTTTTTTTTTTCATATTCTTTTGGCTTAGTGGTCAAAAACCTTCCTGCCAATGCAGCAGCTGCAGGAGCCGCTGGTTCAATCCTGGGTAGGGATTTCCTGGAGGAGGAAATGGCAACCCACTCCAGTATTCTTGCCTGGGGAATCCCATCGACAGAGGAGCCTGGAGGGCTACAGTCCATGGGATTGCAAAGAGCTGGACAAGACTGAGTCACTGAGCATGCGTGCACGCAATTATAAGATACTGAGTATATTTCCCTTTGCTATACAGTAGGTCCTTGTTGGTTACCTATTTTATATATGTGTATATGTTAATCCCAAATTCCTAATTTATCCTTTCTCCCTCCTTTTCTTCTTTGGTGACCATAAATTTGTTTTCTGAGTCTGTGACGTCTATTTCTGTTTTGTAAATAAGTTCATTTGTATCATTTTTTTAGATTCCACATAAATGATATTATGTGATATTTGGCTTTCTCTTTCTGATTTACTTTGCTTAGTGTGATGATCCCTAGGTCTATCCACGTTGCCGCAAATGGCATATTTCATTCTTTTTAAAAATAACTCAGTAATATTCTATTGTATTTATAATTTATATGTATCACATCTTTTTTACCGATTTATCTGTCAATGGACATTTAGGTTGCTATCTGTGGGTAATATTTTATCTAAGATTTTTTTCTTCTATGGACATCATTGAAAACTAGTGTGAATTTTCCTACCTTGCTCCATATTCTTATCTCTCTTCATTGAGGTGAAATTCACATGAACAAAATCAACCTTTTGAAAGCAAACAAGTCAGGGACTAATTTAGGCCATTCTCAATGTTGAGCAACCATCACCTCTGTCTAGTTCCAAAACATTTCCATTGTCCCAAAAGGAAACCCTGTATTCATTAAACAGATGCTCACATTCCTTCTCCTCTCCCCCTAGTAATTACCAATTTGCTTTCTGTCTCTGTAGATTTACCTATTCTGGATATCTCATGATTAACAGAATTGTATACAATATGTAACCTTTTAAGTCTGGCTTCTTTCTGCCTAGGCATACTGGGTTTTCGAGGTTTGATCATGCTATAGCCCTGTTTGGTTATGATTTGTAGTCTTTATCATCCTCTTAAGAAGTTGGGTATTCCCTACCCTACCTCTACTTTAAAATATTTTTTAATTTATTTAGGCTGAGCTGGTCTTTGTTCCGCACAAGCCTTCCCTAGTTGTGTCCCGAGCAAGGGGTGCTCTCCAGTTGCGGTTGAGCGAGGGGTACTCTCAGTTGCAGTTGAGGCGGGGTACTCTCAGTTGCGGTTGAGCGAGGGGTACTCTCAGTTGCAGTTGAGCGAGGGCACTCTCTAGTTGCTGGTTGAGCGAGGGGTACTCTCCAGTTGCAGTTGAGCGAGGGGTACCTCTCCAGTTGCGGTTCACGGGCTTCTGTTTGCGGTGTCTTCTCTTGTTGCAGAACTTGGACTCCGGAGCACTGGCTCAGTGGTTGTGGTGCCTGGGCTGTGTTGCTGCATGGCATGTGGGAACTTCCTGGACAGGGATCGAACCCGCCTCCCTGAACTGCCAGGTAGATTCTTATCCACTGGACCACCAGGAAGTCCTGCACTCCACTTTTTCCTTCTTTAAAAAATCTTGGTATCAATTTGAATAAGATGGGAATTATGTGCTACTTGTAATGGTGATAAAACTTGACTGTAAAATCCTCTAGGTTTTGTGCTTTAAGGAGAGGTAGGTTTCTGTTTTCTACCATTGTTCAAAGTTCATTGACATTTATGGGTCTAGTCAAGTGTTCTGATTCTTCATGATACAATTTTTGCATTTTATATTTCCCCATCAATAAATTCATTTCACCTTGATTTTTAAATTTATCAGCACATAGTTTATATAGTTTTTAAAAATTGCCTTCTACCATTTTCCCTATCCCATTTTTCTCCCCTGCCTCTGGTACCTACCAATCTGTTCTTTGTATCTATGAGTTTTTTTTTTTTCTTTTTAGATTCTACATGTAAGTGAGATCATACAATATTTGTCTTTCTCTCTGACTTATTTCATTTAGCATAATGCCTTTAAGATCCATCCATGTGGTTGCAAATGGCAGGATTTCCTTTGTGCCTGAACGATATTCCATTGTATATACATCACCTCTTCTTTATCTATTCATCTGTCAGTGGACACTTAAGATTGTTTCTGTATCTTGGCTATTGTAAATACTGTTGCTGTGGAAAATGGGGGTGGTGCGTTTATCTTTAAGACAGTGATTTTGTTTCCTTCAGATAAAAACCCATAAGTGGAGTTGCCAGATCAGATGGTAATTGTATTTTAGTCACCTGATACTAACAGCCGATTCATCAGAAAAGTCCCTGATGCTGGAAAAGATTGAGGGAAGAAGAAAAGGGTGTCAGAGGATGAGATGGCTGGATGTCCATTGCAGCACCAATGCGATTGTCATGGACTTGGGCAAACTTCGGGAGATGGTGATGGACAGGGAGGCCCGGGGTGCTGCGGTCCACCGGGTCACAAAGAGTCAGACACAACTGAGTGACTGAACAACAGCAACAAAATGGTGTTGTATTTTAATCCGGCGGAGATCTGTATGTTTTCCACTGTGGCTGCATCGATTACTTCCCACCGCCAGCGCACTATGGTTCCCTTTTCTCTCCATCCTCACCAACATTTGTTATCTCTTGTCTTTTTGATACATAATTATTCTTAGTCTTCCCAGATGTATTTCAAAACTCTCCTCATTTCCTTCTTGTTCATTCTCTTCAGGGGTTATCTTATTAATGTTCCCCAAGAGTCAGAATTTTTATTCTTGCCATGTTTTGTTCCTCGGCCCTCTGTTTTGTTGATTTCTTTAGTCTGTGTTAGTTCCTTATTTTCTTGTGTCATTGGGTTTTCTCTACTGTGCACTTCCTAATCTGGTGCCAGGCCACCTCTCTGGCTGAGTGCAGCCTCCCTCCCTGGGAAGGTGCTTGTTGTCCAGTCAGGAGGTCCCGGTCAAGCTGATGGGCTCTCAGTCCTGAATTGTGAATCTAGGGTCTGCCCAGGTGATGCCAGGCTTTGCAGGGCCAAGTGCAGGGGAGGGAGGCTGGGGGCTTGAAGGCATAGGCAATGGATGTCACATCCCCCAAGTTGAAGAGGAGGTGGGGGCAATCCGAGAAGTCTTCCTGGAGGAGTAACTCAGTTGGGAGGCTGAGTGGATGTGGGTCTTCAATGGTGAACTTTCAGCACCTTGGTGAAGACTTATGGACCCTCCATATAGGCCCCCTATAAAGATGCACACAAACATTCTCTGTAGAATAAAACATCCTCTGTGGGGAAAGCAGACAACACACACGTGATAATACGCGCAAGCCCACGGGACCCATGAGAATACACACGGAGGGAACATGAGCAGCTGCAGGGTGCAAGCAGCAGTGAATGAAAATCACCAGAATTCCTAACTCATCCTGAGGGACTAGTGGGCCAGGGGCACGGGACACCAGATAGACAGGACACCTTCAGGTCGGGCAAGATCCAGGAGTGCTGTGTCGTATCAGAGGTCAGTGAACAGAGAAAGACCCGGTGCCCTCATCTGTTTCTCTCTGGGAGCGGGGCTGGAATTCTGCCATCCCCTTTCCGGAAGCAGAGGTGCTCACTGCCTGGGTTGAAGTGGGTCAGGCTGAAGGAACTGTGGTGTCTGCATGTCCAAGAGAAAGGGGGAGCCTACAGGCCCAGGACTGTCTGGAGGCGGGGCAGCACTAGAAGCAGGATTCCTTGTCAGGGGACAGGGGGTGTCTGGGTCTGTGAGAAGCCCTGGGTCCCTGTCCACCAGCTGGCCCTGGGGGAGTCCAGGCTGGTCCTTCCCCCTTTGTTCCTACAGTGCAACTCTGCTCCCATTCCTCAGTTTCCCCTTGGATGTTCCTGAATTCCTCTTAGTGGTCTAAGGGCTTTGAGGTTTCATTGGAGGCTCTCAGAGACCTCAAGTCCACCCAGCAGGCTCCACCCAGCCTTGCCTTCCACCAATGAGCCACAGCCTCTCCTGGGACAGAGGAGGGCCTGATCGAGTCCTGTGTTTGGGACATCAAGTATTCACTTAGGACATGATAAGAGTGTCCAAAGTGTCCAAAGACAGTGGACTTCTGCTGATCAGGATGCAAAGTTACTCAAGACATAGAGCCTGAGGAATTCTTCCAGATTAGATGAAATTGAAAAAGATAATTGATGAGACAAAGATTAATTAAATGCATCATGTGACCCTGGGTTGCATCCTCTATAGCATATGAGGGGATAATTGGAAAACTCTGATGGTCTGTAGTTTGGATAATACTATTGTATCCGTTGGACTTCCCTGGTGGCTCAGCAGTAAGAATCCTCCTGCCAAGGCAGAAGACACAGGAGAGGCAGGTTTGGTCCCTGGGCTGGGAAGATCCCCTGGAGCAGGAAATGGCAATCGGCTCCAAGAGGAAAGTCAATTGAAGCCCTTTGCTCATCTTTAAAATGTTTTGTTGTTGTTGAGTTGTAAGTATGCTTACAACAATGTGAGCATGCTTACAACAAGCAGAACAACAATGTTGAGTTATGTATGCTATCTTCTAGGCTCTGTGGCAAGAATACACAGAAGAACTGTACAAAAAGATCTTCACGACCCAGATAATCACAATGGTGATCACTCACCTGGAGCCAGACATCCTGGAATGTGAAGTCAAGTGGGCCTTAGGAAGCATCACTATGAACAAAGCTAGTGGAGGTGATGGAATTCCAGTTGAGCTATTTCAAATCCTGAAAGATGATGCTGTGAAAGTGCTGCACTCAATATCCCAACAAATGTGGAAAATCAGCAGTAGCCACAGGACTGGAAAAGGTCAGTTTTCATTCCAATCCCAAAGAAAGGCAATGCTGAAGAATGCTCAAACTACCACACAATTGCATTCATTTCACATGCAAATAAAGTGATACTTAAAATTCTCCAAGCCAGGCTTTAGCAATATGTGAACCGTGAACTTCCAGATGTTCAAGTTGGTTCAAGAAAAGGCAGAGGAACCAGAGATCAAATTGCCAACATCTGCTGGATCATGGATAAAGCAAGAGAGTTCCAGAAAAACATCTACTTCTGCTTTATTGACTAAGCCAAAGCCTTTGACTGTGTGGATCACAATAAACTGTGGAAAATTCTGAAAGAGATGGGAACACCAGACCACCTGACCTGCCTCCCTGAGAAATCTGTATGCAGGTCAGGAAGCAACAGTTAGAACTGTACATGGAACAAGAGACTGGTTCCAAATAGGAAAAGGAGTACGTCAAGGCTGTATATTGTCACCCCGCTTATTTAACTTATATGCAGAGTACATCATGAGAAACGCTGGGCTGGAAGAAGCACAAGCTGGAATCAAGATTGCCAGGAGAAATCTCAATAACCTCAGACCTGCAGATGACACCATCCTTATGGCAGAAAGTGAAGAAGAACTAAAGAGCCTCTTGATGAAAGTGAAAGAAGAGAGTGAAAAAGTTGGCTTAAAGCTCAACATTCAGAAGACTAAGATCATGGCATCTGGTCCCATCACTTCATGGGAAACAGATGGAGAAACAGTGGAAGGCTTTATTTTGGGGGGCTCCAAAATCACTGCAGATGGTGATTGCAGCCATGAAGGGATTAAAAGATGCTTTCCTTGGAAGGGAAAGTTATGACCAACCTAGACAGCATATTCAAAATCAGAGACATTACTTTGCCAATAAAAGGTCTGTCTAGTCAAGGCTATGGCTTTTCCAGTGGTCATGTATGGATGTGAGAGTTGGACTATAAAGAAAGCTGAGCACAGAAGAATTGATGCTTTTGAACTGTGATGTTGGAGAAGACTCTTGAGAGTCCCTTGGACTGCAAGGAAATCCAACCAGTACATCCTAAAGGAGATCAGTCCTGGGTGTTCATTGGAAGGAATGATGTTGAAGTCTGAAACTCCAATACTTTGGCCACCTGATGTGAAGAGCTGACTCATTGGAAAAGACCCTGATGCTGGGAAAGATTGAAGGCAGGAGGAGAAGGGGACAACAGAGGGTGAGATGGTTGGATGACATCACCGACTCAATGGACATGCGATTGGGTAGACTCCAGGAGTTGGTGATGGACAGGAGTCCTGGCGTGCTGCGGTTCATGGAGTCGCAAAGAGTCAGACACAACTGAGTGACTGAACCGAACTGAACGAGATTCTTCTCAGATACAAGATTTGTGAATATTTCTCTCCCATCCTGCTGGTTTGTCTTTTTGCATGTCCCGTTTAAGTTGTATTTATTAATAATAGAATAGGTGTCTGTACACCCCACAACTTCAAAAGCTACAACAGTGCTAGTAATTTAAATATACCTGAATCCCATCCCCCTGCCTCCCAAGATCAAAAGTAACATGAATTTTCTGAATTTTTTATCTTTCTGTTTATTACAGAAATAATTCTAATAGATGTTCAGGCCTAAACCATACATCATTTTGTTTGAATTGTTTCTGAACTTTATAGATCCTGATTGGTTGCACCAATTTATAACCCCCATGTGAGGTTCTTTTAAAATTTTTTTTAATTTTAAAAAATTAATTAATTTTTATTTTTGGCTGCGCTGGGTCTTTGTTGCTGCACGTGGACTTTGTCTAGTTGTATTGGGCAGGGGCTACTCTTTACTGAGAGGCCTGGTCTTCTCATTGCCATGGCTTACCTTGTTACAGAGCACAGGCTGTAGGCGCTCCAGTAATTGTAGTGCGTGGGCTTAGTTGCCCTGCAGCATATGTGATTTTTCCTGGACCAGAGATCAAACCCATGCCCCTGGCATTGGCAGGAAGATTCTTACCACTAGACCACCAGAGAAAGCCCCTATATGTAAGGTTATTGATTCCCATCTTCTCCAACACTTGCTTTAGCCAATTTATTTTGACAACTGAAGGGGTCTGAAATTGTATCTCACCGTCTTGCTTTGTGTTTCCTTGACTGATACTGGGATTTGAGTATGTCTTCATATGCTTATTGGCTGTAAGGATGGAAACCCGCTCCAGTATTCTTGCCTGGGAAATCCCATGGACAGATGAGCCTCTCGGGCTACAGTCCATGGGGCCGCAGAGTTGGGCACAACTTAACGACTGGACAACAACAGCAACATTCTTCGGGTAAAATGCCCATTGTGGTTTTGCTTCTGTTTTGTTTTTTAGGTCAGTTGTTCTTTTCTGACTGAGCTGTAGCTGTACTAGGAAAAACTGGATGGACCTTTAGGGATAAAGAGGTAAGGCATTTACTCTTTTGTTTATTGCCAAAACCCCAGGGGTGTGTGTGTGTCTGTGTGTGTGTGCACGCGCGCAGGGGGGGTGGGGCGTGGCCCAGGGTCTACCCTTTTTCCCTGCAAATCTCATCCACAGAGAGTGCTGTCACTGTGATTTTGCTGGGACAGCAAGGAGAACCGGCATTCATCGTCAGTTTAATTTGCGCTTTATTCAGATCAGGGAGCCTGAGCATCTTTTTGTCTGCTCCTGGGCTGTCCACATTTCTCCCTGTGGACCACTGCGATCTTTTTCATCCCTCTCTCCCTCAGGATCTGATTCTTTCTCGTCACATTTCCTACTTCACATTTCCTGTGTGACAGTGCTTCCACAGCTCATTATTCTGTTCCTTGCCCCCTATTTCTCCTCTCTCTCCTGTTCTTCCCTCTAGGTCACCCATCTTCAGAGACCGCATCCACCAAGCTCCTAGTCTGCCTCTCCCCTCCTCTTCCCTCTGTTCCCTCCAATGCCTCCCTTCCTTCTTCCTCCCACACTGTCCCTTCTCTTTCTGTTTGTTCCTCCATGCCATTTCAACTGTTCTTACTGTTTTCCTTCATCTCTTTTCAGTCCCTCTTTCTGGCATCTTTAACACCTACCTTTTTAATTTTTTTTTAACTTTATTGATATATAGTTGATTTACAAAGTTGTGTTAATTTCTGTTGTATAGTAAGGCAATTCAGGTATGTATATTTTTTTCATGTTCTTTTTCCGTCATGGCTTATCACAGGACATTAAATATAGTTCCCTGTGCTATACAGTAAGACCTTACTGTTGATCTATCCTATATAATGGCTTACACCACCAACCTAAAACCAATATGTCCCTCCCCTGCTATGGTTTTTCCTGTGGTATTGATGGAGAGTTGGACTGTGAAGAAGGCTGAGCGCTGGAAGAATTGATGCTTTTGAACTGTGGTGTTGGAGAAGACTCTTGAGAGTCCTGTGGACTGCAAGGAGATCCAACCAGTCCATTCTGGAAGGAGATCAACCCTGGGATTTCTTGAAGGCATGATGCTAAAAAGCTGAAAACTCCAGTACTCTGGCCACCTCATGGAAGAGTCTGACTCATTGAAAAGACTCTGATGCTGAGGGATTGGGGGCAGGAGGAGGGGACGACAGAGGATGAGATGGCTGGATGGCATCACCAACTCGATGGACGTGAGTCTGAGTGAACTCCGGGAGTTGGTGAGGGACAGGGAGGCCTGGCGTGGTGCGATTCATGGGGTCGCAAAGAGTCAGACA
>CAKJTW010000714.1:0-22832 GCA_917880005.1 Nanger dama
CCTAACCAGTAACACTAACCCCAAACCTAAACCATAACCTAACCCTAACTCCCTCACCCTAACCCAACCCCCTACCTTACTTACACCATAACTTCAGGTCTAACCCCTACACCCCAACCCCCAACCTCCACCTTAATCATAACCCCAACCCCATCGCTAACCCTAAACCCAACCCCAACCCTCCTAACCCCCAATCTAAACCTAACCACCAACCCAACCCTAAAATCAAGCCCAATCCCAAACCCAACCCCAACCACAGTCAAACCCCTAACCACAATCCCAACCCTAACCCCAACCCCAACCCTAACACTAACAGTAACACTATCCCAACCCTTAACCCTAACCCTAACACCTAACCCTAACCCTAACACTAACCAACTAACCCCTAAACCTAACCCTAGCCCTAACCCTAACGCTAACCTAACCCTAATGCTAACCCTAACCCCTAAACCCTGACCCGGACCCCAAACCCAACCCTAACCCCTAACAGTAAACCCAAACCGTAATGCTTACTCCTAAGCTGTAACCCTAACACCAACCCCTAATCCTAAACCCAAACACTAACACTAACCCCAAACCTGACCCATACCCCAACCCCAACCCCAACCGCTAATCCTATTCCTTAACCCCCAACCAAAACCCCTAACCCTAATACTAATCCTCAACCATAAACCAAACCCCAACCCAAACCTTACCCTAACCCTAACCCTGACCCTACAGCAAACCCAACCCTAACCCTAAACCAAACACTAACCCTAACCCTAACACTAACACCAACCCTAAACCTAACCCCCAACCCTAACCCAAACACTAACCTAACCCCAAACCTAATCCTAACCCCAACCCAAACCATAACACCAACCACAATCCCAACCCTAACCCCAACCCCAATCCCATCCCTATCCCCAACCCCAAACCCAACCCCCAACCCCAACCCTAACCCTAAACCTAACACCAACACCCAACCCCAACCCGAAACCCAACCCCAAAACTCTTCTAACCCAAACCCAAGAGTAACACCAACCTTAACCCCAACCTAAACCGAACACCAACCCTAACGCTAACCCTAACCCCAACCCCTAACCCTAACAGTAACCCCTACCCCAACCCCAACCCCAACCCCTAACCCCAAACCCTAACCCCTAACCCCCAACCCACCCTCACCCAAACCCTAACCCCATCCCAAGCCCCAACCATAACCCCAAACTAAACCCAACCCCAACTCCATCCCTAAAACCCAATCCAACCCCAACCCCAACCCCTAACCCCAACCCTAACCCCTAACCACAAACTCAACCCCAACACCAACCCCAACCCCACCCCTAACCCCCAACCCCAACCCTAACACTAACCGTAACACTATCCCTAACCCCCAACCCCAACCCCAACCCCAACCCTATCCCTAACATCTAACCCTAACCCTAACACTAACCCCAAACCCCTAAACATAACCCCAGCTCCCAACACATAAGCTAACACTAACGCTAACGCTAAACTTAATACTAAACCTAACCCCAAACCCTGACCCTGACCCTGACCCTAAACCTAACCCTAACCCTAACACTAAACCTAACCGGAAAGCTTTCCAACCCAAACCCTAACCCCAACCCTAACCCTAACCCCCACTCCCAAATCCCAACCCCAACACTAACCCCACCCCTGACCCTATAACCTAACCCCAAGCACAATCCCAACCCAAACCCCAACCCCAATCTCAACCCTTAACCAAAATCCCAACGCCAACCCCAACCAGAACGCTAACCCTAAAACCCAACCCCAACCATAACCCTAACCCCTAACCCCAACCATAACCCATACCCCAACCCTAACCTTAACCCAATCCCAACCAATAACACTAAACCCAACCCTAAACCCCAACCCTAACCCTAAACATAACCCCTAACCCTAACCCCTAACCCTACACCTAACCCTAACCCTAACCCCTAACACTAACCCTAAACCCAACCCCTAACCCCAACCCCAACCCCAACCATAAACCAACCCTAACCGTAACCCTAACCCTAACCCCAACCCTAACCCCTACCCCTAACCCCAACCCCAGCCCTAGGCCTAACCCAAACCCTAACCCCAACTATAACCCCAACACATATCCCAACCCTAAACTCCTTCCCTAACCCCAACCCAAAACCCAACCCTAACCCCAACCCCAGCCCCAACCCCAACCCTAACCCTAACCTAACCCTAACACTAACCCTAACCCCCAACCCCTAACCCTAAACCTAACACTAACCCCCAACCGAACCCCAACCTCACCCCAACCCTAACTCATCTAAACCTAACCCTAACCCTACCTCTACCCCTACCCCTATCCCTACCGTAACCTTGTCCCTAACCTCAACCACAACTCCTAAACCCACCTGCACAGCTACTCCTACCCATAACCATAACCCTATCACTAAACCCTAAACCATAACCCTAACCCTAACCCTAACACTAAACACTAACCCTTACCTTAAAGCTAACACAGCCCTAGCACTAACCCTAACCCAAACACTAACCACAACCCCTAAACCTATCCCCAACCGTAGCCCAACACTATTCTAATCATAACCCCTAAACCCAACTCTATAACAGTAAACCTAATAGTAACGCCAACTGCAACCCTAAACCTAAACCCCAACGCCAACCCTACCCTAAACCTACCCTAACCCCAGCCCTAGGCCTAACCCTAACCCTAACCCTAATATTAACCTTAACACATATCCCAAGCCCAAACTCTTTCCTCAGCCCCAACCCCCAAACCCCAACCCCAACCCTAATCACTAACCCTAACCCTAATCCTAACACCAACTCCCAACCCTAAACCCCAACCCTATCCCTAACCTCAATTTTAACCTAACCCTAACACTAAACACCAACCATAACCATAACCTTAGCCCCAGCCCTATCCCTAGCCATAGCACTAGCTGCACCAAACCTATTCCTAGCCCAAACCATACCCCTAACACTAACCCTAACGGTAACCAAATCCTCTAACCCTAACCCCACACCCAACCCCCAACCCTAAACCCCAACCCTAACCCCTAACCCCAAACCCCAACCCTAACTCCTAAATCTAACCCCCACCCCACACCTAACCCTATCCCCAACCCCTAACCCTAACCCTAACACTCAACACTAACCCTAACCCCAACCCTAATCCTAAACCCTAACCCCAACACTAACCCCAACTGTAAGGCTAACCCTTAAACCCTAACACTAACCCTAACCCCAACAATAACCCTAACCTGAACCCCTAACACTAACCCTAATTGTAAGTCTAACCCTAAACCCTAACACTAACCCCTAACCCCAACCCCAACCCAACCCTAATCCTAAACCCAACCCTCAACCCCAACCCCAACCAAAATTCTAAACCCTAACCCTAACCCCAATCCCAAACCTAACCCCAAGCCCCACTCTAAACCCAACGATAACCCCTAAACCCAACCCCAACCAAAACCCCAAACCCTATCCCTATCCCTAACCCTAAACCAAACCCCAACTTTAAACCTAACCCTAATCCTAACCTAAACCCAAACCAAACCCTAACCCAACCCAAACCCCAACCCCAACACTAACCTCAACCCAAACCTAACCCTAATCCCAACACTACCCCAACCCTACCCCATCCTGAAACCTTAATGTAACCTCAACCCCAACCCCAACCCAAACACTAACCCTAAACCTAACCCCAACCCCTAACCCTAACCCCAACACCAAATCTCTTCTAACCCTAAACCTAAGAGTAACACTAACCCTAACCCTAATCCTCACCATAACACTAACCCCAACCCTAACACTAAACCTAACCCTAACCCCTAAACCCAACCGTAACCCCCTCCACCGACCCTAAGCCTAAACCTAATCCTAACCAGTAATACTAACCCTAAACCCAAACCCTAACCCCAACCCCCCAACCCCAACCCTAACCCCTACCCCTTAACCATAACCCTAACCCTAACCCCTAACCCTAAACCCAAACCCTACCCTAAACCTAACCCCAAGCCCATCCCTAACCCTAAACCCAACCCTAACCCTAACCCTAACCCCAACTCTAAACCTAACCACCAACCCAACCCTAACACCAAGCCCAATCCCAAACCTAACCCCAACCACAATCAAAACCCTATCCACAATCCCAACCTTAACCCCAACCCCAACCCTAACACTAACAGTAACACTATCCCTAACCCTTAACCCTAACCCTAACACCTAACCCTAACCATAACACTAACACAAACCCCAAACCTAACCCTAGCCCCTAACATACGCCAACGCTAACCCTAATGCTAACCCAAACCCTCAATGCCTGACCGTAAACCCAAACCCAACCCCAACAGTAAACCTAATCGTAACGTTTACTCTAAACTGTAACCCCAACACCAACTCTAATCCTAAACCCAAACACTAACACTAACCCCAAACCTGACCCCATACCCCAACCCCAACCCCAACCGCTAATCCTATTCCTAACCCCAACCAAAACCCCTAACCCCAATACTAACCCCAACCATAAACCAAACCCTAAACCTAAACCTTACCCTAACCCTAAACTGACCCTAAAGCAAACCCTAACCCTAACCCTAAACCAAACACTAACCCTAACCCTAACACTAACACCAACCCAAACCCCTAACCCCAACCCTAACCCAAACACCAACCTAACCCCAAACCTAATCCTAACCCCAACCCAAACCATAACCCCAACCACAATCCCAACCCCTAACCCCAACCCCCATCCCATCCCTATCCCTAACCCCAAACCTAACCCCAACCCCAACCCTAACCCTAAACCAAACACTAACACCTAACCCTAACCCGAAAACCTAACCCCAAAACTCTTCTAACCCAAAACCTAAGAGTAACACTAACCTTAACCCCAACCCCAAACCCAACACCAACCCTAACGCTAACCCTAACCCTAAACCTGAACCCCAACAGTAACCCCTACCCCAACCCTAACCCTAACCCTAACCCCAAACCCCAACCCTAACCCCTAACCCCCACCCTCACCCAAACCCCAACCCTATCCCTAGCCCTAACCATAACCCCAAAATCAAACCTAACCCCAACTCCATCCCTAAACCCCAATCCAACCCTAACCCCTAACCCTAACACCAACCCTAACCCTAACCACAAACTCAACCCCAACACCAACCCCAACCCCACCCCTAACCCCAACCCCCAACCCTAACACTAACCGAACACTATCCCTAACCCCTAACCCTAACCCTAACCCCAACTATCCCCAACATCTAACCCCAACCCCAACACTAACCCTAACCCCCAAACCCTAACCCTAACCCTAACCCTAAACGCTAACCCTGACCAAACCCCAAACCCTAACCCCATCCCTAACCCTAAACCAAACCCCAACCCCAAACTACCTAACCCTAAACCTAACCAAACCCCAACCTAACCCTAAACCAAACACTAACCCCAACCCAAACCTGCCAACCCCAACACTAACCCCAACCACTAATCCCAACCCTAACCCCAACCAAAACCCTAACCTACAACCCCATCCCGAACCCAAGAACCCAACCCTAACCCCCACCAAACACTAACCCTAAACCCTAACCCCAAACACAACCCTAACCCTAACCCCTAACACTAAACCTCAACCCAAACCCAAGAGTAACACCAACCCCAAGCCTAATCCTAATCCTAACCAGTAACACTAACCCTAAACCAAACCCCAACCCCAACCCCAACCCCAAACTAACACCTAACCCCAACCCCAACCCAACCCAAACCCAACCCCAACCCCAAACCCAACCCCAACCCCAACCCCAAACCCAACCTCAACCTAACCCTAACCCCAACCCTCAACCAAACCCAACCACCAATAACCCCAAGCCAATCCCAAACCTAACCCCAACCACAATCAAAACCCTAACCACAATCCCCCTAATCCCAACCCCAACCCTAACCCTAACCCTAACACCAACCCTAACCCTAACCACAAACTCAACCCAACACCAACCCCCAACCCCACCCCTAACCCCAACCCCAACCCCAACACTAACCGTAACACTATCCCTAACCCCCAACCCCAACCCAACCCCAACCTCCTAACATCTAACCCTAACCCTAACACTAACCCTAACCCCTAAACATATCCCTAGCCCTAACCATAATAATAACACTAACGCTAACGCTAAACTTAATACTAAACCTAACCCTAAACACTGACCCTGACCCTGACCTCCCTAAACCTAACACTAACCCTAACACCAAACCTAACCGGAAAGTTTACCCTCCAAACCCTAACCCCAACCCCCCAAACCTAACCCTAACCCTAACCCCAACCCTAAATCCTAACCCCAACACTAACCCCCACCCTGACCCCATACCCTAACCCCAACCACAATCCCAACCCAAACCCCAACCCCAATCTCAACCCCAACCAAAATCCCAGCGCCAACCCCCAACCAGAACGCTAACCCCAAACTAACCCCTAACCATAACCCTAACCCCTAACCCTAACAGCATAACCCCACCCAACCCTAACCTAACCCTAACCTAACCATAACCTAAACATCTAAACCCAACCCAACCCCTAAACATAACCCCTAACCCACCCTAACCCTAACCTTACACCCAACCCTAACCCCCACCCCAACCCTAACCCTAAACCCAATCCCTAACCCCAACCCAACCCCAACCATAAAAACCAACCCCAACCATAACCCCAACCCCAACCCTACCCCAACCCCACCCCTAACCCCAACCCCAGCCCCAGGCCCAACCCCAACCCTGACCCCAACTATAACACTAACACATATCCTAACCCCAAACTCTTCCCAACCCAACCCTAAAACCTAACCCCAACCCCCACCCCTAGCCCCAACCCCCAACCCTAACCCTAACCTAACCCCACACTAACCCCTAACCCCAACCCTCAACCCTAAACCCAACACCAACCCCCAACCGAACCCCAACCCCCACCCTAACCCTAACTCATGTAAACCTAACCCCTAACCCCACCCTACCCCTACCCCTATCCTTACCGTAACCTTGTCCCTAACCCAACCACAACCCCAATCCTACCTGCACAGCTACCCTACCCATAACCATAACCCCATCACCAAACCCCAACCATAACCCTAACCCCAACCTTAACACTAAACACTAACCCCACCGTAAAGCTAACACAGCCCTAGCACTAACCCTAACCCAAACACTAACCACAACCCCTAAACCTATCCCAACCGTAGCCCAACACTATTCTAATCATAACCCCAAACCTAACTGTCCATAACAGTAAACATAAAGGCAACGCTAACTCTAACCCCAAACCCAACCCCAAGCCAACCCTACCCTAAACCTACCCCAACCCCAGCCCCAGGCCTAACTCCAAACCCAAACCCCAATATTAACCTTGACCATATCCTAAGCCCAAACTCCTTCCCCAGCCCCAACCCCAAACCCCAACCCTAACCTTAATCACTAACCCTAACCTAACCCCAACCCCACCCCTAACCCCAACCCTAACCCTAACCCTAACCCCAATCCCTAACCAACAACCTAACCCTAAACCCTAACCCTAACCCCTAAACACAACCCCCTAACCCTAACCCTAACCTCACACCTAACCCCAACCCTAACCCCTAACCCTATCCCTAAACCTAACCTAACCCCAACCCCAACCCTACCCTAAACCAACCCCAACCGCAACCCCAACCCTAACCCTAACCCCAACCCCAACCCTAACCCTACCCCCAACCCCAGCCCTAGGCCTAACACCCTAACCCTAACCCCAACTATAACCCTAAACACATCCCAACCTAAACCCTTCCCAACCCCAACCCCCAACCCTAACCCTAACCCCACCCCAGACCTAACCCCAACCCCAACCCCAACCCAACCCCAACACTAACCCTAACCCCCAACCCCAACCCCAAACCTAACACTAACCCCAACCGAACCCTAACCTCACCTAACCCCAAACTAAACCTAACCCCAACCCTAATCCCCAACCCTACCCCAACCACCATCCCAGTAACCTTGTCCCTAACCCAACCACACCCCTAAACCTACCTGCACAGCCTCCTACCCATAACCATAACCCTATACCAAACCCTAAACCATAACCCCAACCCCAACCTCAACACTAAACACTAACCCTAACCTTAAACCTAACACAGCCCTAGCACTAACCCTAACCCTAACACTAACCACAACCCCTAAACCTATCCCAATTAGCCGAACACTATTCTAATCATAACCCTAAACCTCTCCCCATAACAGTAAACCTAATAGTAACGCTAACTCCCAACCCCAACCCCAACCCCCAACCCAACCCCGACCCTAAACCTACCCTATCCCTATCCCTAGGCCTAACCCCAACTGTAGACCCCAACGTTAACCTTAACACAGATCCTAAGCCCAAACCCTTCCCCAGCCCCAACCCCTAAAACCCCAACCCCCAACCCCAATCACTAACCCCAAACCCTAATCCTAACACCAACTCCCAACCCCAACCCCTAACCCCATCCCTAACCTCACCCCAACCTTAACCCTAACACTAAACACTAACCAAAACACTAACCCCAGCCCCTAGCCCTATCCCTAGCCACAGCACCAGCTACCCCAAACCCATTTCTAGCCCAAACCATAACCCCTAACACTAACCCAAATGGCAACCAAATCCCCAACCCCAACCCCAACCCAACCCCAACCCCAACCCTAACCCTAAACCCAAACCCAACCCCCAGCCCAACCCCCAACCCCAACCTAACCCTACCCTACACTCCAACCCCATCCCAACCCTAACCCTAACCCTAACACTAACACGCAAACCTAACCCCAACCCTAATCCCAAACCCCAACCCCAACACTAACCCCTAACTGGAACCCTAACCCCTAACGCAACGCCAACCCCAACCCAACCCCAACTACCCAAACCCTAACACTAACCCTAACTCGGTAAGCCTAACCTCAACCAACCACTAACCCTAACCCAACCCCTAGAAACCTAACCCTAACCCTCCAAACATAAACCCTAACACTAACCTTAACCCCAACCAAAATCCTAAACCCCAACCCTAACCCGAATCCTAAACCTAACCTTAAGCCCTAACCCCAAACTCCAACCATAACCCTAAACCTAACTGACCAAAACCCCAACCCCAACCCCTATCCCTAACCCTAAACCAACCCTAACCTAAACCTAACCCTAACCTAACCCTGAACCCTAAACCCTAAACAAACACTAACCCTAACCCAAACCCCTACCCTAACACGACCTAAACCAGAACCCCAACCTCAACCCCAACACAACCCTAACCCCAACCCGACCCTAAACCTTAACGGAAACCTCAACCTCAACCCAACCCAAACACCAACCCAAACCCTAACCCCAACACCAAACCCAACCCCAACCCCAACACCAAACCCTACCCAAACCAAGAGTAACACCAACCCCAAGCCCAATCCTAATCAAACCAGCAACACTAACCCCAAACCTAAACCCCAATCCCAACGCTAACCCTAACCCTAACCCCTAACCCTAACCCCTAACCCTAACCCCAACCCCCACCCAAACACTTGCCCACAACTACCAACCCCAACCCTAACTCCTAAAACTTCAACCCCTAACACTAAACCCAACCCCAAACCCCAAACCAACCCTAAACCCAACCCTAACCCTAACCCCTAACCCCCAAACTTTAAACCTAACCACCAACCAACACTAACACCAAGCCCAATCCCAAACCTAACCCCAACCCCACAATCAAACCCCAACCACAATCCCAACCGCAATCCCAACCCCAAACCCCTAACCCTAAACCCAACACCACCCAACCCTAACCCGAAACCTAACCCCAAAACATTTCTAACCCAAACTTAAGAGTAACACTAATCCTAACCCCAAACCCTAAACCTAACACAAACCCAAACCCAACCCTAACCCCTAACACCTAACCCTAACCGCAACCCTAACCCAACCAACCTAACACTAACCCCAAACCCCAAACCCAACCCCAACCCCTAACATTAACCCACCCCTACCCGACCCCTAACCCTCACCCTAGCCCCAACTATGAACCAAAACCTAACCCCAACCCATCCTACACCTAAACCCAACCCAACCCTAAACCCTAACACCAACCCAACCATAACCCTAAACCTAGCCGCACACCAACCCCAACCCCAACCCATAACCCCCCTACACCCCAAACCATAAACCATCCAACACAACCCCTAATACCTAATCCTAACCCCTACTTGGGTGCCAACACTAGCCTTTACCCTAATACCAAACCAACCCCTAAACCAAACCAACCCCTAAATCCCTCAACGGTAGCGCCAACCTAATGCTAACCTTAACCATAACCCTAAACGTAACCATACCTCTATCACCGTAAATGTAACCGTAACGCCTAATGTGTAACCCTAAACCTTAACACCAACGACAACCCCTAAACCTAACCTTATACCCTCAAACCCTAACCCCTAACTTTAAACTCCTAACCTAACAAAAACCCCTAACCAAAATACAACCCCTAAGCCTAAACCAACCCCACCCCCAACTACCCTAAACCTAACCCTAACCCCAACCCTAACCCCCCACCTTAAATTCACACAAACTTCCTAACACTAAACCTTAACCACTAACCCACTCTTAACCCAACGCTAACTCTAAATCACTAACCTTAACCTTAACCTGGGCCATAAGCCCTACACAATACCCAATGCCAACTCCAACCCCAACCCCAGCCCAAACCAACCAACACTAACCCTAACGGCAACCAAACACCTAACCCCAACCCCACACCTAACTCCAAACCCTAAACCCACAAACCTAAGCCTAAACCAACCCCACCCCTATAACCTACCAACCCAACCTTAGCAACCCTAACCCCCAACCCATAAAAATTTCCCCGAAACCACCTTAACCTAACCCCCAACCCACAACCCCTAATTCCTTCTTCAATCCCATCTTAATTGTGGCCAACCCCAACCCTAAATGACCCTAACCCCCTAACAATAACCAACCTAACCCCAACACTAACCCTAATTCACCCCTAACCCTAATACTAACCCCCCAACCCCAACCCCAACCCAACCCTAACATCCCCAACCCCATAACCCCAACCCTAACCCCAACCAAAACCTAACCCTACCCCTAACCTCAAACACTAACCCGGCCTAAGCCCCACCCTAATCCTAACGAGAACCCCTAACAAACCCTAACTAAACTTTACCCTAACCCTAATCCTAACCCCAACTTTAACTAAATCTAAGTTTCCAAATCCCAACCCCTAACTCTACACCCTAAATTCACCTTAACCAAACCCTAACCCTAAACCTAACACTAACCCCAAACTGAACTGCTCCAACCCAAACCCAAACCTAACCCCAACACTACCAAACCCACCCCATCCACTTGAACCTTAACTGTAACCCCAACCACAACCCTAACCTAAAGGTACACTAACCCCAAACCTAACCCTAACACTAAACCCCAATCCATAACCCCAACACCAACCTTTACTAAACACTAAACTTTAGACTTAACACTAACATAACCAGCTAACCCTACTCACCATAACACTCTAAACCCCAACCCAACAGTAACCTAACCCAACTACTCAAACCCGTAACCCCACCCTAACCCTACAAGAAACCTAAAGCTAATCTAAACCGAAACAACCAAACGTAAAACCCTAACCCTAAGGCCCAGGCCCAATCCTAACCCTAACTAACTTAACTCAACCACAACCCCTAACCTCTTTCCTTTAACCCCAACCTCACCCCAAACCTAACCCCAAACCCAACCCTAACCTGTTAAACCCAACACTAATCCTAACCCTAACCCCAACCCTATACTTAACCTCACCCAACCTTAAACTACAACCTAACCATAAACCTAACCCTACCCTAAAATCTAACCCTAGCCATAGACCATACCTAAACCCACCCAAAGCCTAAACCTTTCCAATGCACCAACATCTAATGGTAACCCAAATCCACACCCCTAACCCCACCTAATACTCAATACTAACCACCCCAACTTAACCCAATCTAAACACCATACGTTAATGCTAAATTTAATGTTAAACACCCTAACCTATGCCTGACCCCTGCCCCCCCTACATCAACTTTAACCCACCCAATCCAAACACTAAACCTAACAGTAACCTAACTGTGGCTACCCTAAACTGTAACACCAACACTAACTTACTCCTAAACCAAACCCTAACACCAAAACACTAACTGCAAAGCTGTAACCCCAACCCCACAAACCCCCAACCCTAACCCCTACCCAACCCCAATCCTAAACCTACCCAAACCCCAACCTAAACACTAACATTAAACCAAACCCCAACTAAAATCCCCTAACCCCAACCCAAACCCTATAAAACTTAACCCTAAAACCCTAAATCTACAACTTCCAACCCCTAACACCATATACTAACAAAACCCCAACCAACTAACCACACCTAAACCAAATCCAATACCCCTAACCTAACCTAAACCCAAACCTAAACCAAATCCCAACCAACCCAATCCCAACCCCAATGCTAACCCCCAACCGCAACCCTCATCCCTAACCCCACACACCCCAACCCCAACCCCAACCCCAACCCTAAGTGACCTAACCCCCACACCCAAACACCAAACCTAAAACCTAACCCAAAACCCTAAACCAAACCTAAGAGTAAATTTATCTAACCCAACCCTAAGGTAAACCTAACACTAACCCCCTAATCATAATTTTAACTACCCTAACCCTTTAATTTTTAACTTAATTTTAATTTTTAACCAACTTGGAATTTTTCCTAACTCTAACACTAACCCTAACTGTAAATAACTTAAATAAACCACTAACCTTATCCCTAACCCTAACCCTAACCCCAACCCAACTTAACTCAACCTAACCCTAAACTCAACCCAACCCTATCCCAACCCAAACCTAAGGCTAACCCTAATCCTAACCATAATCCTAACCCTAAAACCAACCCAAACCTAAAGCTAACCCCAAACCTAACCCTAACACCCCAAACCGCAACCCTACCCTAACCCCAACCAAACCCAATCCCTGAAACCTAACCCTAATCCCAACGAAACCTAAGCTAACGCAAACCCCAACCCTAACCTAAACCCTAACCCTGACGCTAACCCCAACCCAACCCTAACCCTACCAACCTACCCAACCCTAACCCTAACCTGAAATTGTAACGTAACAAACTTAATCCTAACCCCAATACAAACACTAACCCTAAACATAACCTTACACCCCTAACCTACCCAACCGCTACCCTACTTCTAACCGCTAAACCAAGTAACACTAACCCCAACCTACCTAACCCTAACCCTAACCCCAACCCCAACCCTAAACCAACCCTAACCCCAAAACCACTCAACCCTCACACCTAACCCCAACCCCAATCCCAAACACTAACCCTAACCAGCAACACTAACCCAAACCAACGCCAAACCCCAACCCAAAGTAACTTAAACCTAACCCCAACCCCTAACCCAAACATAACCCCAACCCAATCCCTAACCAAACCCAACCCCTACCCCAACCCAACCCCACCCCAAAGCAATCCCAACCCCAAACCCAACCCCAACCCCCAACCCCAACCCTAAACCTAACACTAACACCCAACCCAACCCTAAACCTAACCCCAAAACTCTTCAACCCAAAACCAAGAGTAACACTAACCTTAATCCTAACCCCAAACCTAACACTAACTGGAACGCTAACCCCAAACCCCAACCCCCAACCCGCACCAGTAACCCCCCCAACCCAACCCCTAACCCCAATCCTAACCCCAAATCCTAACCCCACCCTCACCCCAACCTCAAGCCTCAATCCCCAGCCATAACCATAACCCCCAAACTAAACCTAACCCCAACCCATCCCTAAACCTAAATCCAACCCTAAACTAACCCTAACCCTAACCCCAACCTAACCCTAACCACAAACCCACCTAACACCAACCCCAACCCCACCCCTAACCCCAACCCCACCCTAACACCAACCGTAACACTATCCCTAACCCCTAACCCCAACCCCTTAAAACCCTATCCCTAACATCTAACCCTAACCTAACACTAACCCTAACCCCTAAACCTAACCCAGCCCTAAACCTAATGCTAACACTAATGCTATAACTAACATTAATGGTAAACCTAACCCTAAACCCTGACCCTGACCCCTGACCCAAAACCCAACCCCTAACCCTAACACTAAACCCCAACCGGGAGTGCCGACCCAACACCCAACCCCCACCCCTATTCTAACCCTACACACCCCAACCCCACCCCAACCCCAACCCTAACACCAAACCCACCCTGACCCCACCCAACCCCCAACCAACCCCAACCACAATCCCAACCCCAAACCCCAACCCCAATCTCAACCCCCAAACAAAATCCCAACGCTAACTCCCAACCCCAACGCTAACCCTAACTTCAACCCTAACCATAAAACCCCAACCCCCAACCCCAACCATAACCTTACTTGCACCCTAACCCAACCCAAATCCAACCTCACTAACCCCACTCCTAAACCCCCAACCCTACCCTAACCATAACCCCCCCAACCCCCAACCCCCAACCCCACACCCAACCACCTCAACCCTAACCCCCAACCCCACCCAAACCCAACCCCAACCCCCAACCCCCAACTGAACCCCTAAAACCAACCCCAACTGTAACCCCAACCCCTAACCCTAACCCTACCCCACCCCCTACCCTAACCCCAACCCCGCCCCAGGCCAATCCAACCCTAACCCCAACTATAACCCTAATACATATCTAACCCTAAACTTTTCCTCACCCAACCCCTACTACGCAACCCTAACCCCAAACCTACCCCAACCCTAACCCTAACCCGCCACTAACCCCAACCACCAACCCCTAACCCAAACTTAACACTAACCCCTAACCAACCCACCCTCACCCTAACCCCAACTCATCTAAACCTAACCTCAACCCTACCTACCCCCACCCTATCCCACTGTAACCTTGTCCCAAACCTTAACCACAACCCCTAAACCTCCCTACAGCTACTCCTACCCATAACCATAACCCTCACTACTAAACCCTAAACCATAACCCCAACCGTAACCCTAACATCAAACACTAACCCCTACCTTAAACCTAACACAGCCCTAGCACTACAACCCTAACCCTAACACTAACCACAACCCTAAACCTCCCCTCAACTGTAGCCTAACACTTATTTAATCATAACCCTTAAACATAACTCCTCTAACAGTAAACCAATAGTAACGCCAACTCTAACCCTAACCCTAACCCCCAACGCCAACCCCACCCTAAACCACCCCCATACCTAGCTCAGGCACAACCTAACCCTAAACCCCAACTTTGACGTTAACACATCCTAAGCCCAAACTCTTCCTCAGCCCCAACCCCAAACCCCAACCCCAAACCTAACCTTAATCACTAACCCTAATCTCTAATCCTAAAACCACATCCTAACCCCTAACCCCAATCCTATCCCTAACACCCTCCTAACCTTAATCATAATACTAAACACTAACTGCAACCATAACCCTAGCCCTAGCTCCTAAGCTCCTCCCCAGCCCGGGAACCAGCCCCACCCCAAACTATTCCAGCCTGAACCATATCCCCAATACTTACCCTAACCCAACCCTAAACCAAATCTCTAACCCCCAACTGAACGGTAACCAAAACCCCAAACCCAACCCCAACCCTAACCCTCCCTAACCCCAACCCCAAACCCAACCCCTAACCCTAACCCAAAACCCCAACCCTACCCCTAATTTCTAGATCTCAACCCACCCCAACCCTGACCCTAACCCCTAAACCTAACCCTTTAACACTCAACCCTAACCCCCAAACCTAACCTTAACCCCAACCCTAATGCTAACCCCACGCAATACCCCCAACCCTAAACCCCCAACCCTAAACCCTGACCTTGAACCTGACATTAAACCCAACCCAAACCTAACACAACCACCCAACTGTAACCTTCACCCTAAAACCCCCAACCCCAAACCCAATTCAATACACTAACCCTAACACTAACCCCCAACCTGGACCCCTGCTTCAACACCAACACTTACCCCCAACCCTTACCCCCAACATTAACCACAACCCCTAAACCCTACCCCAAACCCTAGCCCCAACCCTATTGTAACCATAACCCAATCCCAACCCCCCACGCCAACCTTAACCTAAACCTACTCCTAAATTAGACCTAGGCCTAACTCTAACCCCAACGCCAAGCCAAACACAATACATATCCTAAGTGTAAATCCTTTCCCAACCCCAACCCCAAAACCCAACCCCTAACCCTAATCCCAAACTTAGCCCTAACCCTCAACACTATCCCTAACCCCAACACTCCAACCCCATTCCTAACCCCTAACCCCAACCCCAATTATAAACCCATTACAGCATAACCAGAACCCCTAACACTAAACCTCACCCTCAACTACAAACCCAAACCAAACACGAACCGGAACCTGACCAAAAAAAACCTCTAAACCTAACCCAACTCTAACACCGAACCTAACCCTAACCACCCAATCCTAACCCTAACCCAACTCAACCTTAAACCCTAACACTAACCCTAATCCCAAACCTAAACTTCCAACCCTAACCTAACCTCCAACCCTAAACCTAACCTTAACCCCAACCTAACCCAACCCCAAAGCCAACACTAACCCCTAATCCAACCCTAACCCCTAGGCCCCAATCCTAACCCCGGGAAACCCCAACACCAACCCTAACCCAACCCCAACTGGCTAACCCCTCAACCTCACTACCCTACCCCAACCCCCAACCCATCCCAACCACACCCCACCCTCACCCCAATCCCAATCCCAAACAACCCTAACCCCAACCCCAACCCCAACCCCAACCCCAACCCAGAACCCAACCATAACCCAATACTAACCTCACCACCCAACCGAACCCTAACCCTATCCCTAAACCTGACCCGGACCTGACCTCAAAATCAACCCAACCCTAAACGAAAGCAACCAGAATGTTTACCCTAAACCCTAACTCCAATCCCAAATCTGACCAACACCAAACCCAAACCCGACCCCTAAATCCCTAATCCCTAACCCACCCACAACCCTATCCTCAATCTCACCACTAAACCCCCCTACCCTTAGTCTGAACTTAACTATAAAGCAAACCTGAATACCCCAAATCTAAACCCTAATACTAACCCAACACTAACCAAACCCTATCCTGAACCTAACCCCAAACCAAACGATAACCCTAACCCTCATCCTAAACCCAACACCAACACTAACACTAACCCCAACCCCAACCCCAACCCCAACCCCCTACCCCAAACCCCAACCCTAACCCTAAACCTAACCCCAAACCTCTTTCTAACCCGAAACCCAAGAATAATGCTAACTGTAACCCTGTCCCTAATCCTAACCTCCACCCTAACCCTAACCGGAACCCCAATGCCTAACCCTAAATGAAACCCCACCACAACCCTAACCCCAACCATAACCTAACCACTAACCCTAACCCTAATCCCAAATACCAACCCCTAACCCTAAACAGAACCCCTTAACCTACCTGCAACACTAACCCTACCCATAACCATAACCCTGTCCCTAAACCCGAAACCATAACCCCAACCCCAACCCTAACACTAAACACTAACCCCACCTTACCCTAACCCAACCCTAACACTAATCCTTACACCAACACTAACCACAACCCCAAACCTACCCCTTAACCCAGCCCCAACCCTATTGTAACCATAACCTGCAACCTAACCCCCACGCCAACCCCACCCTAAAACTACCCTAAACTTAGACCTAGGCCTAATTCTAACCCCTAACGCTAAGTTTAAACCCAACACATATCCAAGGTAAACTCTTTCCCCAACCCTAACCCCTAACCCTAATCCCTAACCTTAACCTTAACCCTAACACCATCCTCTAACCCTAACCCTAACCCCTAACCCTAACCCTAACCCAATTATAAATCTATCCACAGCCCGGAACCATAACCCAACACTAAACCTCACCCTAACCATAAACCTAAACCAAACACTAACCCTAACCCAATGGAAACAAAACCCCTAACCCAACCCTAACCCTAACTCCTTATCCTAACCCTAACACTAACCCTAACCTTAAACCCAACACTAACCCTAATCCCTAAACCTAAACCTAACCCTAATCGTAACTCCAACCCTAAACCTAACCTAACCCCTAACCCTAACCCTAAACCCAAACCCAACACTAACCCCTAATCCCAACCCTAACCCTAATCCTAACCCTAGCCCCAACTTTAACCCTAACCCCAACACCAACCCTAACCCCAACCCCTAACCATAACCCTAACCTCACCCTAACCCCAACCCCAACCCCACCCCAACCCCAACCCTAATCCCAACCACACTCAATCCTAACCCCAATCCCAATCCCAACCCTAACCCCAACCCCAAACCCTAACCCCAACGCCAACCCCACCCTAAGCCTAACCCTAACCCTAAACCCAACCCAAAACCTCTTCTAACCCTAAACCTAAGAGTAATGCTAACTGTAACCCTAACCCTAACCCTAACCCCAACCCTAACCCTAAACCTAACCCCTAAACCTTCTAACCCTAAACCTAAGAGTAATGCTAACTGTAACCCTATCCCTAACCCTAAGCCCCACCCCAACCCCAACCCTAACCCCAATGTCCAACCCTAAATGAAAACCCTACCCCAACCCCTAACCCTAACCCTAATCCTAACCACTAACCCCTAACCCTTAACCTAAATCCTAACCCCCTAACCCTAAACAGAACCCCTAAACCTACCTGCAACACTAACCCTACCATAACCATAACCCCTGTCCTAAACCCTAAACCATAACCCTAACCCAACCTAACACTAACCCTAACACTAAACACTAACCCTTACCTTACCCCTAACCTCCAACCCCAACACTAACCCTTACCCTAACACTAACCACAATCCCTAAACCTACTATTAACCCTAGCCCCAACCCCTATTGTAACCATAATCCTAAACCTAACCCCACGCCAACCCTACCCTAAACTCACTCCTAAACCTAGACCTAGGCCTAACACTTTAACCCAACGCTAAGCTTAAACTCAACACATATCTAAGTGTAAACTCTTTCCCCACCCCACCCCTAAACCCAACCCAACCCTAATCTTAACTTTAACTTAAATCCTAACATCATCCCAACTCAACTCCTTAACTTAATACTAACCCTAACCTGAACCTTAATTATAGAACCCATTGATAGCTCGGAACCATTACCAACACTAAACTCAACCTAACCATAACCTAATAAAACTAACCCTAACCCTAATCGTAATAAAACCCCTAACCCTAACCTTAACCCCAACCCCTAACCCTAAACCCCTAACACTAACCCTAACTTAAACCCCTAACACTAACCCTAATCCCTAAACCTAAACCCTAACTCCTAATCCCCAAACCCAACACTAACCCTAATCCTAACTCCAACCCTAAACTAACCTCAACCCCCAACCCCAACTGGGTAACCACCCTAAAACCAAACACTAAATTTTAATGTAATTCTCAATTTTAGGCCCTAATACCTAAATTCGAATTTTAACACCAATCCTAATCCTAATTTTAATATCACCCCTAATCTCACCTACCCCGAACCCCCTACCCCACTCCAACCCCAACCCCTATTCCCACCTCAATCTCAACCCTAACCATACCCAATACCACCAACTTCAACCTTAACACTAACATCAACCCTGGGTTTCAACCCTAATTTTTACTCCTAATTTTAACTTTAAATTAATTTACTTCAATTTTATTCTTATTTATAACCTAACCCTTAATTTAACCTAACTTTAATTTTAATCTATTCTCAACTTCCTAACTCCTAATTTTTAACTCCAACTTAATAAAATTCCTGGAATCCCTTACCCTAAACTAATAACTTTCACCACCATAACTGTAACCCTAACTTTATCCCCAACCTTGACCTGACTGAACTTAACTTTTCTAAACCTAACACTAACATTAACTGTAATTTTAACCCTAACCCTAACACTAACTCCTAACCCTGAATCCATAACCCTAAACCCTGACACTGACCCTGACACTAACCCCAACCTTCACGAACCTAGCCTAACGCTAACCCCAAACCCCAACCCCAACCCAACCCTAACTCTAATCCTAAACACTAACCCTAACACTAACACTAACCCCAAACCTAACCCCAACCCTAACCCAACCACTAACACTATCTCCAACCCTAAGCAAAACACCTAACCCTAAACCCTAACCCTAAACCAAAGCCTAACCTTAAAGCTAACCCTAACTCCTAACCTCAAACAAACCTAACAGTAGTTTCAACCCTATACCTAAACCAAATCCTAACTAGAATCCTAACCCTAACCCCAACCCATCCCAACCGTAACTCCTAACCCTAAACGTAACCCTAACCCCAACTCCAACCCCAACCAGAACCACAATCCCAACCCTAAACCCAACACCAATACCAACCCTAACCCCAACCCCAACCCTAACCCCAACCCCAACCATAACCCTAACCCTAACCTAAACCCTGACCCGGGAACCCCAACCCTAATCACTAAACCACCTAATCAACTCATGCCACCTCCTAACCCCCAACCCCAACCCTCGCTAAACCTAACCCATAAGCCTCCAACCCCTAACCCAACTAACACCGATCCTAACCCTAACCCTGATCCAAAACACTAAACCGACAAAATAACCCCAACCATAACCCTAAACCTAAATAACCCTAATCCAACCCCTAACCCCAAACCTAACGAGCAACCCTAACCCTAAACTTAACTAACACTAATCCAACCCTAACCGACACTAACCCTCATGTTAACCTTAACCCCTAAACCAAACGTTAACCGCACCCCAACCTGACCCTGACTTGGACCCGGGACTCTGACCCCTGACTCGACCCTGACCGTGACCCTACCCAACTCACCTCGTCCCTAAACCCTAACTCCCTATCCAAACCATTACTCCGAACCTGAATCCTAACCCCAACTCAACATCTAATCCTAACACTAACCCTAACCCCTAACCCCTAACACTAACCCTGACAGAACTAAACCCTAACCCTAACCCTAACCCAGCACAACCAACCGCTAAACCTACCTGCACCACTACCTCCACCCATAACCATAACCCTATCACTAAAACCCCTAAACCATAACCCTAACCCCAACCCTAACACTAAACACTAACCCCTTACCTTAACTCCTAACCCAACCCCTAACACTAACCCCTAACCCCAACACTAACCACAACCCCTAAACTTACCCCCTGACCCTAGCCCTAACCCCCATCCTAAACATAACCCTAAACTCCAACCCATAACAAAAAACCTAATAGTAACGCTAACCCTAACCCCAAACCTAACCTCAACGCCCAACCCTACTCCTAAACCTACCCTAACCCTAACCCCTAACCCTAACTCCAATACTAACCCTAATCCCTCAACCCTAACCCCAACCCTAACACTAACCCTTTCACCACCCCAACTGTAACCCTAACCCCCAACCCCTAACCCTGACCCTGACCCCGACCCAACCCTCAACCCTAACACTAACCCCAAACCTAACCCCTAATACTCAACACTAAATCAAACACCCAACCCCAACCCTAACCATAAACGAAACCAAAACCCTAACCCGAACGAACCCCACCCACAACCCCTAATCCTAACCCTAACCCTAATCACTAAACCCTTACACTCAACCCCTAACCATAACCCCAAACCTACAAAAACCCTAAATCCTAACCCCAACCCCAAACCTAACCCCAACCCCTAACCCCAACTCAACCTCAATCTTAACCTAACCCTAACACTAACCCTAACCACCAACAACAACCTTAACCCTGCTAACACTAACCCTATGATAACCCCTAACCTTAAACCTAACGCCAAACTTAACCCTAAACCTGACTCCTGACTCTGACCCTGACTCTGACCCTGACCGGGACCCTAACCCTAACCCCAACGCTAACCCTAACCCCTAAACCCTAACCCTAACCCAAAC
The DNA here is from genome assembly GCA_917880005.1 of Nanger dama. Taxonomy (NCBI): domain Eukaryota; kingdom Metazoa; phylum Chordata; class Mammalia; order Artiodactyla; family Bovidae; genus Nanger; species Nanger dama. The sequence goes on from CAKJTW010000714.1 coordinate 22,039, forward strand.
CACATTACCCTAAACTCCCTAACCCTAACCCTAACATCTAATCCTAACACTAACCCTAACCCCAACCCTAACACTAACCTCACCGTAACCAAAACCCCTAACCCCTAACATCTAATCCCAACCATAACTCGCCTAAACTTAACCCCTAACCCTACCTCTACCCCTACCCTAACCCAAATGTAACCTTGTCGCTGAACCCCAACCACAACAGCTAAACCTACCTGCACCACTACCCAACCCATAACCATAACCCTATGACTAAACCCTAACCATAACCCTAACCCTAACCCCAATAACCAAACACTAACCCCACTTTAACCCTAACCCAACCCTAACACTAACCCTAACCTAACACTAACCACAACCCTCAAACCTACCCCTGACCCTAGCCCTAACCCTATTCTGAATCATAACCCTAAACCTCAACCCTCTATAACAATAAACCTAATAGTAACGCCGGAACCCCTAACCCGAAACCCAACCTCAGCCAACCCCACCTTAAACTTACCCTAACCCTTAACCCCTAACCTTAACCTTAACATCCAACCTTAAACCCTGAACCCTAACCCCTAACCCTAACACTCAAACCTTTCTACTCACCCCCAACCGCAACCCTAAACCCCAACCCCGACCTTGACCTTGACCTTAACCCCCAACCCTAACACTAACCCTAAACCCAACCCTAACACTAACATTAAATCAAACTTTACTTCAACCCCAACCATAAAACGAAACTAACCCCCAACCCTAAACCCAACCCTAATCCTAAACCACTCCTAACCGCAACCCTAACC